>VZTN01030650.1:159056-225271 GCA_013400515.1 Erpornis zantholeuca
CAAACAAATTCCATAGAAAATTAGCAATTTGGATTTATCCAGCTGGTGCAAGTGGTTATAGGGCTGGTTGTCACCAAAAGCTGAGCTCTTTGGTCCTGACTTGAGTCGTCGTTGTAGCCGGATTTGCAGAAAGGGGGACCGAGAGTAGGGGGCTGGATGTCCCACACAATGCCATCATTGTGTGGGTGAGGAGGAGAAGCTGGTGTTCTGGCAGCTTCAGCTATCTCTGAAAGCCTTGTCTCTTGTTCTGGGCATTTAAAAGACAGCATTCCTCTGCCAACAGTCCTGCCTGGATTACTGGCTTGAATTCGGTGGGCAGCAAAGATGCCTAGAGCAGTTTCATGGGAGAAGACAGCGCAGCATATAAGAGGGTAGGTTTACGGTCCAGCAGTTTTGTCTGAATGATGAAGATGCCTCTCTGCCTGTTATTGATGCTAACAGACAAAAATGTGATAAATCTGCTTCAATACCAAGTGATCCCAAGTTGGCTTTTATCATAAAATAAGGGTAGCTTTCCTTCCATCAGGGTTTTCATATAGAATCACATCTAATGTGGGATCATTGAATTAAAATGGTAGTCACATTTAATATATTTTCAAGGGTCTTCAGCTATGAAAATATGTCTATTTGTTAGACATGTTCCTGACTCAAATACATATTTTTATTATGCCAAAAACTTGAAGCAGTATGGAAAAATAGGCATTGATATAAACCTTGACATTTAGGTCTGTAATTTTGTAGGACTGACTCCCCCCAAAAGATAAAATAAACATAGAGGAAAAAAAGAAAAGAGAGAAAATGGAACAGTTTTTGCTACATTAAAATTTGTTGTTAAGCTTGAGATTGTTAAGCTTAGGAGAATAGCTGTCATTTTGTTACAGTTTTAACTTAATCACTTACAGATGCGGTGCGAGGCAGTCCCACCACTCAACTTGAGGCCCAGAATTATTTGCCTAACTTTGAAGGCTAGGCTTTCTGCAGTTTGTTAGAGAGAAGCTCCTCTGATTGCTGATTCAAAGCATCTAAACCAGATCTGCTCAGGATCACCCCCCAGAGCAGCCTGTCCTCATGGGGCTTTGGGTTAGGTGCTCGAGCACAGCTGTGTTAATGTTCTCTGAGATGATGTTCCCCATGGTTATGTCGCTCTGGATGCTGAGGGGCTTGGGGTTTCCCTGTTGCAGGCCATGAATCCCTGATGAGCATTGGTACAACAACTGGCTTAAAAAATTCTACAGTAAGAGAGAGACAGAGAGAGGAGCTGGCTTTCATTTTATTTATGTGTTTGAAGTTTGATGGCAAGAATATTTTTTCCACCCTAAATGATATCATGATTCTATGATATTATGCTTTGGTCTGCGAGAAATGTTGCTGAGAGACCTAAAATATTTTATGGATTGTTGTAAAAAAGTTTTCTTTATGGAACAGTGTCCTTTGGGACAGATGCCTTTTCCTTTTAATAATGTCTCTTACATCATGTGAGAACAGATTTGCATTTTCTTAGGAAGTTCTGGGATTGTGGAGGGTTCTTAAGAAGCAGTTCTTTTTGATAACACCACACTTGCACATGTTAGCTTCTAGCTATAATATAATTATATTTAAGCCTATATTTATGCCCCTTTACAGGGAATTAAGGATCCAGACATAGAATTTTCTCAGCTACTTAGCAGTAAAAAATAAAAGCATACTTCATAAAAGTAGCTAACTAACATTCCATGTATTTGTTTGGTTTTGTTTTCTTGGCATGTTTTAATCACCTTCAACTGAAACAGAAAGTAAGATATGTAAACTTGAAAATATGTGCACGGTATGATTTGTGTCAGGGAAAGAAGTAATGCTGTTTGCAGCAGTGCAGTTGGAAAAGCTTCTGTTGGTTCAAAGAAAAACATAGATCAGCTTGAATGATCAAGCTGTATTCGTCTCCATTTAGGCTGTATTAATGACAGTGCCAGCAGTCGAGATGCATGCTGTCATCCATGCAAAGCTATGAAAAATGCCTCAAATCACGGAAAATTGCTCCTAGTTTCAGTTAAATCAACAATACTTTTTAGAAGGTGAAAAATGTATTTAGAAATACATTTCTGCATACTATTAATATAATCTGATCTTAAATGGTAAGCACTTTGCAGCATAGCAACATTCCAAGCCATTCATTTGCAGAAAGCTGTGCCATATGCAGAGAGATACTAAATGAGTTGCAACTGCTTTAAATGTAGTACTGAAAACCTGGAAATGTTACTAATTTTGTGCTCTCAGAGGAGACCTGATTGTTTTAATGCCATCCTTGAAATTTTAGCTTTTCAAAAAACAAACTGAAGAAGTCCAGATGCCCTGTGAAAAAGGTGGTATCTGTTTGAGTAAGTTCTTGATTTTTTCTTTTTTTCTTTTTTGGAATAAGAAACGTTTTCTTACCAGATTTATTAAATCTCTCTCTGGGTTGTGTGAATGCCATGGATGAAGAAATAAAAACTACTTGCTTACCATGACAGATAGTAAATATGTAAATTGTGTTATGTGCTGTGTGTGCTTTCCAGTGCTTTGGACCCAGGTCGTGGATTACAGCTCAGCTGCTCCCCTGCACTGGGCTTCTGGAGCAGAGATGGACCAAGAGCAGCAGTGTCTCTATGAGGCCACAGCACATACATCCACAGCTGATCTTCCTCTTATCCTGCCTGTTGCCTTGTCATAGACCAGGGGTTCATCTTAAGCTGGGAGAATAGTTGCTTTTCACTAATTACTGTAATTTTTTCTGGCAACCATGCTGGTGCCTTAAAAGCACAGAGATTATTCCAAATTAACTTTCTAACTGTGCTAACCCCGCTGCTCCATTTATATGTGAGCACAAGGGCTAATGTCCTTTGGGAACAGGAACTGGAAAGTACTCTCTTATTTTCCATGAACTGTCAAATAATGATGTATAATCGTTTGGCTTAAATCTTGCACTCTCTTCTCTCATAAAATTCCTGATAGCATCAGTGAAGGCTTTCTCAAAAAGAACTGCAGTGTCTGACTCTTGGAGTCTAGGGTGTTGTGACCAGCCACGTTGTGGGGCACAGCTTTGCCATGCTGTGTACCTGGAAGGTTTCTGGTACCAAGTAGTGTTCCTCTTGCAGGCAGGCATCCCCTGTGTACAGTTTGGGTGCAACTGTCCCATTTCAGAGGCCAAGACAGTTGACTAAGGTAGATGTGGACTTTTCCCATCATATGCCAGCAAACCAAAGTGCCCATGACTGTTCTGAGAGCATTTCTTAATATAAATGTAGCCTACATGCCTGCTGACCTTGCTTATCTTTTCAGGGTGTTTGGTTACTAACCAGTCCAAAATAATTACAGGTTTCTTCATTGTTATTAATTTAGTTATTAATAAACTAAAATTGTTGGGTCTTACTCTTTTGGCAGTGTCTATGCCTTTCTCTGCCTCAGAATATACCCTGCAAAAAGAAAAAACTTCAAATTTATATTTGTAATGACATGTTGTTATTGGAGTTGAATCATGGTTTCTTACCAAGGTGGATGATGAGGTCCTTGTAGATGTATTTGTCACATTTCTATCCAGCTTTCACCTGCCCATAGCTGTTGTGGCTTATTAGCAAATGGCTGAGAGAACTCAGGCTCACACTGGGTCAGTAATGTGTGTGTGGTTGACAACACCTTCAGCAGAATTAAGTGAATTATATGCACATGAAAAAATGCTGTCTATGCAAATCACACTGTGAGGTACCAACCAGAGATGCCAGAAACAGGTGGGCTGCAGTCCAGGCTGGCACACTCGCCTGCTGAGAATTCCCCTGGCTTGCATGCAGGGAATGTGGAGTGTGTTTTTATTTTCCTGTCACTAGGTTCTAATGGGTTTTACTTTTTCAATTTTCTTCACTAGAAAGAGGGAAAAACCTTTTATTTTGTTCTCATCTTGTCAATCTATTTCATAGCTCTCCATTAGTTTAAGGACCACATGTGGCCTTTAATTATAGTTGTAGAGTACAGGCTGTCTTGTACACACCCTGAAAATTGTACAAGTGTAGGAAAAAATGCGGCTTTCCACCATGTTTAATGCAAGATTTTACAATACGATCTTTAAAAAAACTTTTTGCAGAGGTAATCCAGCAAAGGAAATAGGAATATCAGAGCAAACATCTCAGAAATTAAATACTCTGAGATTTTCTGATAACAGTACTAGCCTACTTTTTTTTTATACTTGCCATATTTATTGCCATATTTGTGCAATTACAAATGTATAACATTACAATGAACTAGCTTTCATTTTCTAACTCTGGAATTTTAAAATAAAGTCTGGCTAATGAGAAGTTGATAGAGAAGGATATACAATTGATTTGTTGAACTTAGATTTAGGATAGTTTGCTGCACCTCATGAGAAATTGCACTGTTTTTCCTGGAAGAAAAAAGAGTAGAATAGTTTGTCGAGAGTAGTTCTGTCCAAGTGTGATTTTGGTGCTGGTGAGATGGTTTGAGGTCACTGCTGTGCTTGCTTTAGGCATCTTTTCAAATTGTAGTTTGAGTTTTTCTTAGCAAGTACTTAAAGCCTTTCTGATTGGCACATCTTAGAGAAGTAAATCCAAAATTAAGTGGTTTCTTAATGGTAGAAAATGGAATTAATCACTATCTAATTCTGTTCACACTTGTGCATTAAGTAGATATTCAGATGCTCTTTGTTTGCTACAATTTTGGAATTTATTTTGAAAGATATATGTATCTATATTTTCTGGTTATTGTAGTATTATTATTCTGGCTTGTAAATGGTCAGCTTCCCAATTTTCAGGAATACTTCGGCCTTGGAAAGTGGCCTTCCATTGCCATCTGCACTTACTGACTGACCTGATCACAAAAACAGAGGTTCTTTCTAATCCCGAATGAAGTGTTCCTTTGAGAAGATTTCCTAGAGGGGTGTTTGCTTTAGATTCTTCTGGAAATGGACTGCAATTGAATTTGCACCATGGATCCCAGAGCTGTTCAGATTCGTGGAGCTGGTCTTTGTCTGTTGCTGTAGCAGAAAAGACAACTGGATGTAATTTTCTGAGATTCAGTATTTCCAATGAAGTCAGCTTAGAGATTATTTATCCAATTTGTTTATTATATACATTCTTCTTTTTCTTCACCCTGTAAAACAAAACAAATGCCTTACTATAAAAAAATTCTTTCTTTACTTTTGAGTAAGACTTTTGAGTCTTACTCTTTGAGACTTTTCTTTACTTTTGAGTACATTCAAAAGAGCAGAAACTGACAAAGTTGAGATTGCAGCTGTGTGCCTATTTTTCCCTCTTTGTATCTAGATTTTGCTGTAGTGTCAAAATATGGATACCTTGTCTCCTGACAATCATGTAAATTACATCCATGTTGTGTCCTTCTTCTTATTATTATTTCAGACGAACTCCCCATATATGGGGGACACCTCTAGGTGTGACACCTGTGCCTCTCAGTACTCCAGTTATGAACACTTGCAGTGCTAAAGAAGTTGTGCACCCAATTCTGTAATTGGTACTTTTGGTATATTGGCATAGAAACTGTTTAACTGGTGTGCTGCTGCAGCTGGTTTGCCAAATATTTGGAGTCCCCACTCGTAAATTGTTCTTCCTTTTGATAATAAGCAGGAGCCCCCACAACATCTACAGCTCAGTTCAGGAGACACCTAAGAAGTAGAAAAACATTTTTGTATATAAAGTCCCTTATGATTTCATGTGGCCATGCTTAAAATTTCTCATTTAATATATTTTAGTGGGAAAAGTTACTGTGCAATAAAAACTGGATCATAATACTTATACTTTAGAGTGAAAAAGTATATTGTTTCTGGATCCCCTGTCTAGAATAATGGATACATAAATTATAAGGTGAGATGCAGTCGCAAGTAGTGCCAAAAATGTAGATTTGGTTGGCTGTGAATGCAGTCAGTGATTTCACTCCAGCTATTCAGAACCCAGGGCTGGAGGGGAGAGCCAGCAGCCCCCAGTCAGTGCACATGAGCAGGGTCTGCCATTGCCTGATGTCAGGGAAACTGATCAAATGCTTATGAAGCAAGTTTGTTCTTGTTTTAGAGTCTCTTTAAAAGCAACAATTTAATGGGACCCATTACTGTCAGCTGTGGCCGGTTCCTCTCCCTCCTCCCAAGCGCTTAACAGGGAAAGCAGAGATTTATAGCTGTGGTGTAACCACTCCAGTGGGCTACTGTTCACTCCTCCTGTGAGTGTCCTGGCTGGCTGCTCTCCAGATGAATCTTCCAAACAGAGTAGAGGTCCTCCTTGTCTCTGGAGTGCTTGCCTTGCTTGGCACCCTGGGCACCTGTGATAAATGTATGTGCAAATTACTAGTTCCTCGCTTCAGTGTGCACCGTGATCCTTACATGCTTTCTGCTGGTCCAAAAGAGTGGCAGTGCTCCAGATTTAGCAATATTTAAGCAGAGCATATGAGAGAGGGAGTGCTCTGCAACCCATAATTTTTTAAATTAATGAGCACTACCATTTTTTACCTTTTTTTTTGGGTCAGGGGATCAAGGCATTTCTCAGATGCTGCTGGAAATGATCTTGCCCAGTCCGCATTTGTCGATAGTAATGCACAGAGACTGTTACCTGTACAGAAACAAAAGTGAAAACTACCTTTTTTTTTTTTTTAAGGAAAGAAAAGGGAATGTTAAGTGAACAGGGGAGATGCAAGCTCAGCATCCAGGAGCCAAATGGATGAACTAACTAAAAAGACCTTTTATCTTACTCTAAGTCCATGTGATTTTTGTAAACTGAAAGAATGATCATCTTGTGATTACATGAGCTCTGTGCTTGAATCTGGCCATTGATTGAAGTCTGGCAGGGGAGGGAGAAAACAGGAAAACATCTTGCTAAGATTTTCCTGTGTTAGATTAATCAGCTCCAGTTCATTCACTCATCTCTGAAAGGTCATGTTTTCTTGTCGTCAAAGTTGCCCAGTCCGAGACTCTCCCTTGCTTCCCTACAGCTTGGCTGAATGATCCACCGGGCAAGGTGAATACAGGACTGCATTTGTCCTGAAAGCTGTGATGCTTTTTCAGCATCTTCGTTGGGGTTTGTGTTGGGGTTTGCAGCAAGATGCCTCTCTCTGATTAGTGTTACCCTAAATGTCTTTATTGCTTGGAGGAACGAGTCAGTTGATTCCTCTGGCTCTGTTTCTGCAGTTGCTAATCCCTTGTACTGGCACAGACTGCATTTCATCCACCTTTCTCAGCCTGCTCTCCCATGTTGTCCAGACCGTTTTGACCGTGGGTGCTTTGACTGTGTACGGAAACTGGGCAGGGGGATATGGCCACCATCTCACTTAAAAATGGTGGGTTTTCTAAGCTGGTCCAGCTCCAACTCATCCCTCTGCTGTCGCCTTCGGTAATGAGTTTCAGCTGCAGTGTGGAAAGGTAATTTTCCTTGACTACTGCCAGTACTAGAGAGCCAGACTTGCATATTTCTGGGTGTTTACTCGAACTCTGTTTTCTAGTCTCCAGGCATCCAAGTTTCACTAAACTCTAGGCTTTAGAGGCTTTTAGTCGATAGTTCTATATTAGCAGAGTTTCTTTGTTGCCGAACACAGGGGAATGAGAGTGCAGCATAAAGTAGTAAGTACAAGATATTACTTGCCAGATTTCAAGAGATCTGGTACAACATATTTGTTTAGATGTCAACTGTCAAAACTAAGAGCAAAAAAAAATCATGGGGAGATAATGAACGTGTGTTGATGAGTCATTCAGATAGAAGCCTGAAAACCATACCAGGAAGCATAATGCTCAAGACATCTGGTTTATTTTGGCGTGTTTGTGTCCATGTTATTTCTTCTGAGTATTTTTAGGTTGCTTTCTGCATTGTTTTCATATGTCACTTCACCCCTCCTCAGAAACTTCTTTGCTGTGGATCGGGCACGTTTTAAAACTCCTCCCAGGTCAGACAGAGAGACTAGAAACATGCTGGGGATTGAAGGCAAGCAGGAGCCACACTCTGGCATGGCCAAAGCCAGCTGTTTTCCAGCACCTACAGGCACCCACCCAGCCAGCCAGGCTCAGGCTGGGCTGCTGCATTGGCTCCAGGTCAGCTGGGGCGAGAGCAGGGAACAGCTGGCTGTGCACGCAAACTGTGCGGATCTCTCTGCTAGCGCGAGGGGAATTGCGCCTCAGCCAGCTTGCAGGCGTATATAAATATTTGTGGCATAGTTTGCATTATTATTTCAGCTGAGCTTAAACATTCGGTTGCTGATAGCGGGAAAGAAACTAGCGCCGCTATAAATTTCAGATGGTGCAGAAATGCAGGGATTTTTGTATTTGCTGACAATTAAATAAAGTCCCTGTGCCTCTTCTGATAAATAACTCCACTGCCAAATATGTGCGGGAACTCTGCAAGCCTTTGTGGGGAAGGCTGGGAGGGGAAAAGAAGGACACAAAGTCTGCCTGTGCAGGGAATTTCCTTGGAGCACGCACACACCTTCTTTCTCCCGTGTAGGTTTGTGTTGGAGCTTGCTCTTTCCTCTTCACATTTCCATCTCTGCCAAGCAGCTAAATGGAGAGGTTAATTTGAGAGACTGCTACAAATAATTGCAGCATGGAAATTGCACGGCTAACATGAGTCTTTTATTTGTCCTGCCTGCTGCAGGAATCTGCATGTCGCTGCATGGGCATAGCTTGTTGGAGATGTTTTGTTTGCTTTTACTAGGAGGTCCACTACTTTGTTAGAGTGGCTGTTGTTTAGTGTCTTTCCATTGTAGCTCTGTGCAGAAAAAAAACCCCATGTGGGTCCTAGTAAAATTGTGACATTGTCTATGGAAGATGGTCCCTCCGCTCCAGCCATCCGAGAACCTAGTGGATAAAAACAAAGACACGAATTATGAGCGTAAACCAGAATCAGTCATACAATTGAGGGATAGCAATTTGAAAAGTCTTCTGTGATACAGTGCTTCCATGCAGGAGGGAAGCTACATAAATGGTTTGGAAAAGTGTCATTCTTTACGAAGAAATACTGCGCTTAATTAATTCTTGCTCCTGGGAGGTCAACCTGGGGCACTCATTATTGTCTTAATTGGTGGTATAAATCCTGAGGCACTGGAGGGGAAGAGAGGGAAAAAACGATGAGCAGTTAGCAACATACAGCCTTTTGGATAAGTGCTAGCCAGTTGTACAACCATCCTAGTGACATTTTATGGTTTTATTGGGTTATAGGTCTGATCCTTCACAAATTAGGTTAAAGGGAATTGATTTGCATAAACAAAAATATAAAACAACAGCGAAACGCAATAATTAATTCCTGAGTTCTCCATTAAACTGTGTGAAATAACTCAGAAAAGCGCTTCTTTGATCTCCTGTTATTTGTATTAAATTATATTCATTACTCTTCCCATCTGGAGTTTCATAGCAGGCCAAAAATCATCCTACAGACATGACTGAAAGGAAGTTAACTGTAACTTTTTAATTATATACATTCCATCTCCTTTTTTTTCTTAATTTGTAAAAAGCAGATGGAAGCGCATACAAGCGCCGTCCTCTCCGTTTAAATCACTGAAGTGGAGAAGCAGAAAATCTCAGCCGTTCTTTCCCCTCACATATTGTTTCAAGGTGATGACTGTTCTGTCTGGAGACTTTGACATGTTTGCTAAAAAGGTCAGGAGTTCAGTGAAAATCGAAATTGTGGAAAAATACGTGCATAGTCGTAGGGATGCCGTGGTACCCTTGCTGGAAGAATCCGGTTGTTGTAGATTTGCAGCTGATGGAACACATCTTCCCTGTTTTGTTGGTAGCTGCCTCTCTAACAGCTGGCCAGCAGAAGTCTTTTAAACTCCCCAGAAAAAATAAAGTAGTCAATATTTTGATGGTTTGTGGCATATTTTTAGCATTAAACCAAGGTCTGTGGAATCAGAAGATGTTTTGTCGCAGGGCACAATAAAAAATGGTGTTTCTTTCCAGCCTCACCAGTGGCTGATGGCTAATTGGCATTACTAGCCCCATGAACAATTTCCTTAAAGCTCTGTCATCAGAATTTTTTTTTTTTTTTTTGCCCTGTGAAGCCCATAAGACCTTTTTCACCTTAGAAACTATTAGAGTTTATCAAACACGGCCTGCTCTGTCTTTGCTGGTGACTTTTTTGTAGTTGCAGATGAGTATCCCCACTGTGGTAGCTTAGTGACATGTTCTTCATCTTCTCGTCCATGTCCTTAGGGCCCTTTTCTCTTTTTAAGAAATGAGGAAATCCTGAAATATTTCAAACTGTTCCATTTGTGTAACAACAATGAAAAGATAATAGACCTTTTTTCCTTTTCTCTTAGATCTGCAGGTCTGTATTTCCATACGCAAGACGTGGGATGACATCTGCTTATTTTTATTGTGTTTTGAGTTCTGTTGATTAAAAAGAAGGAAAACCACTGCTGCACTGGTTTTAAGAGCAAATTTAGGTTTTTTTGGCCATGGAATCTTAGGGCTGCTCTTCATCTACAGAATAAATGGCTAGGCAATCAGAAGTGTGGATGGCAAGCTGGAAATACCAGCAATGACAAACAAAGCCAGAGCCCTTTCCAGGGTGGGCTGGTGCTGAGCTCGTCCACCACTGGCTGGCTGGCATCTCTAGGTGCTCTCTACCAGCTATTGGCATTTAACAGTGTTTATTCGTTTGTTTTTGCAAGGGTCTGCCTGTCCTGCCCTGACGTACATCATCAGCACAATTTCCCTGCTTTCTGGCAGCGAGCCTTCCTTTACTTATTGTTGTAGCTGCTTCCATTTTGTGCCAATGGTGTTTTCCCGCCACAACGTCAGGCAATTAATTTGTTTATTCTGCAAGCCGTGACTTCCAAAGTGTGATAGACAGTGCAGACATCCTGGAAAAGTGCTGTGCAGCTGGGAATAAGCTCATTTGAGCTTCCTTTTAGATAGCTGGCTGCTTTGGTAGCTTTCATTACTTGAGGGGTCTCCTGTTCCGACTGCAGCCATTTTGCAGTGTGTTTTGTCTATATGGTGTCACTGAACAGCATATGCTGGGTTGTAGGTCTTTTGTAAGCTTTTCTTTGCAGCTCCATTTGTGGCTTTGCATGTTACCAAGGCCTCCCAGAGCAAATATTCCTGGTTAACAACCAAAAATTGTGTGTCTTTGCCCTAGCTTGATTGCTGATCCTGCCAGGATTTGTTGAGGAAGGGATTTTTTTGTTCTGTGACTGCTGCCACTAGTTAATAAAAATACTGCAAACTACATTTAGTTCATGAAGGTACCTGGGCAATTTGCTGGTCACAGAACAAAGGAGTTTCGTGCGGATGCCATCACTGAGAAATACCTTAAATGTCTGTTGATGCTCCAGAGAGAGCAGGAATGGGGCTTTACCTTCTCTATATACATTTTACAGGATTTGCAAGGATAGGGGGTAACTTAAATTATTAAAATAGAGAGATTGAAAAGAGGCCATGCATCACAAACATTTCTTTCGTAAAAAGTGCACATATTTGCCCAGCCCTATTTCAGAATAAAGCTAAGGGCAGAGGTTTCTGGTGTGTGGTGGGCTGGATTTTCTTTTCAGTTGTTACTGGTGTTTATCTTTCCTCTGAGGGCTCAGTGAGAGTTTATAAATGACTGATAAACTGTACCATAGAAAAGTTCTTCCTACTCCTTTGTTTCTTTTACAATAAAGTAGCAATATGCTTCACTCAGAAGCTTATTTTGCAAATTTACCAAAGAATGGCCTCTAAATCTGCAGGAGTCATAGCTGGCTGCGTGTATTTGGGAGTAATCAAAGCTGAACCAGATGAACCAAGCAGGCTGTTCAAACAGATTGAGTTTGCAATAGCCCTTCTCTGCTGATTACCCTGTCCCTGGCTTGCAGTGCAAGTTTTCAGCTTGTAAGACCACTATGCCTGCAAAAAAGACTTGGCATGCCCTGTGCTGGCAAAATGTTTTTAAAACATTTTTGAGATACAGTGATACATGTCTTCATGCATGTGCATAACTTGAGCTCTAAATCATCTGCTGTGCCAAAATCAACTGGACAGTGAAGGAGAGGGAGTTGTTCAGATTCCCTATCAAATATATGAGTAGCAGTTCATGCTAACAAATCCTTAAGACTTCAGAAGTTTAAACAATTAACCTTATCTTGAGGGCTCATCCTTAATGCAGTCCTTTGTATTCAGATAGCCAGTGGCATAATGGCATTCAAAATATTACTGAAATAGTTAATGATCTCTGTGGGCACTCTGTTCTTTACTGAGCTCTCAAAGTTTGATTCGTTCACAGGCAAATACTACAGAAGTAGGTGGTGAATGGGACGAGGTGGTTTCTTCAGCATTGTGTTGAGGTTGGATTGACTAAATAGATTATTTACTTCTATGCAATAGACCTAGGAAGCCAGGTTGGTTTGCTGCTTGATATAGAGGGTTTCACATATCACTCTCTGCTTTCAGTGTGGCAGATAAGATATCAACACAATTAAAAGTGAAAAATAATCTGTCTGCTCTGCCGCTGGTGGATGCTCAGGGAACACACGCTGATACAATAGATTTTTGAATAATTTATACTCAGCATTTTTTGCTTGCACTCGGTAAATGAGGATGCCTAATGTGGCATGGTCAGAGTGATACTCTATCTGTCATCCATTAAGATAACAAGATTGGTGGGCCTGGGAGGAGCGTGGCATGATACACAGAAAAGATGAGATTAAAAATTGAAATGTTTCTCCAAAATATTCTGTGTAAAGGATGCTGATAAAAGCAGCTCAGAAAAACAGAATTCATTCAAAAGTGTGATTTCCACACAGCTTTGTTTTCTCTAAAATAAAAACACAAGATCCATGTTCCTTTCAAAAGTTGCGGATAAAAGGAATATTGGAGTAAATCACTGTTCCTGATAGACCTTCAGTAGCTTCCTCTACTTTAAATTCAAGTGCTTTGTAGGTGTTATCAAAAACAATTATGTATGACAGTAATGCTTTATGTCTCACAGAATGGGATTTTTTTTATATTCATAAAGCATTTTAAATTACAAAGAAAGAACCATTTGTGATTGTTTTTGGCACTGGAATGTCTCATCTCCTGTCCTGGTGTTAATTTGGATGGGATGCTAAAATATTTGCATAAAAATGGCTCATGTAAATATTCAGCCAAACAGATTCATTTCGAGGTGACTGTATTATGGCAGGTAGTAGATTATTTTCCAAGAGCCAATAGGCACTAGAAGTTGATTAATTTATAAGCAGTGGTCGTTTTCAGTCTCCGAAGTTTCTGACAACTTCCTAAGGTCAGGTCACATTTGGATCTTCTTGATTTTTGAAGAAACCATTGGGGTTGTGAGATCAGATGGGAGTCATTTGACAAAAAGCGCTTGGAGGAAAACTTAGGCTTGCTTCTAACTTCAGTATTTTTAGTGAAAAGGCCAGTGTTATTATTCCCATGCTATTTGGAACCTGGCCTTGAGAGGCTTTAAATGTGTTCTGTTTAAGTGGGCAGCAAGCACCTGCTCTGCCATCCCTGTGTCCTGCACAGTTTTCTTTCTCTGCAGAAATGCAGTCAGGGTCAAAACCCCTGCAGAGAAAAAGACAGGACACCCTGTTTTTTCAGCCCAGATTCAGGAAATGTCTCTGAGCATGACCCTGCTTGCAGTGCCACCCATAACTTGTGGCTGCCCAGCACCAGGCTTCTGGAGGCAGGCGGGGAAACTGAGTCCCAGCACCCAGCAAACGATGCTACTCACCCGCCAGTGCCTGAACTCCTGTCCCTCCCCCTGGGATGGCTGGGTCTGGGCTTTGTGTGCAAAGACAGTTATAATCTTAGTGCCTGTCCAGGGAAAAAATTAAAAATCGAACCTTTTGGTGACATATTGCTGAGCTTTTAAAATGAGTTTGCCATGGATCTTACAAGGAATGGTATAACAATGCTGTCTTGGGGAAGAGTACTCAGGAGTGGGCACTAACGCACTGTTGAGAACCATGTCCTTAGTTTTGACCAAGACCACAGTAACACCTTTTTTCATCTGAATATTTTATGTAAACAAGTTCCTTTTTTTTTTTATGTTTCATGAGTAACTCCAGGAAGAAAATCAAATACAGGTGTTAAAAAGTAATCTGTGAAACAGCAGTCAAAGCTTCCACAATTAGTATCCTCCTCTATATCTTTCACTCTGTGGAGGACATTGCCTGGGGATATTAGGCTGATGAGGAAACTGTCTTCATTTCAACCTGGAGATCTGCTTTTTCCAAATTTGTTCTTCTTAAGCCTTTTTTATTAGTAATGAGTTCATGAATGCTTTATACTTGCTGTCTGCAGATGGATCACATTTTTCAGTTGGGCTGTGTGATCAGCTTTGTCTGGTAAGGACTGAGGCAGCCTCCTCTTCTTTCCTTCCTGGTAATTAAACCCTGGCTTATAAGGATGCACACCCTGCAGCTATATATCAGAACAACTGATCAATCAGTAGGTGCCATTAGCTACTGGTTATATTTTGGTAAATATATTTGGTAAATATATTTGGAGAAGGCTTCTTCTTTTTCCCACTATTGGGTGACTTGTTCATTTGGGCCATTTCGTTTCTTGCCCGGTCAGGCTGGTGGTAGGAGAGTAATGACATCAGTGGCTGTGGATGTTAAATCACCTGCAGCAGCACTGGATTAGGCTGGCGTGGCTGCCATAGAAGTTACCAGTCTTGGCTTGCTCTGCATCTTTCCAGCTAAAAAGTGATGACCAAATAAGTTGTAGAGAGACCCTTGAAACAGCGCAGCTCACACTTTCTGCCTGTTGAATTAAACCAAAATAGATGCCATAGATGCCTCACTGTTGTTGTTAGCCACATCAGCAATTACCCCAGAACCAGGCATCACAGTTAGGGCTAAATCAAAGCAAGAAAGGAGTGAGTATTACCATAAATTTTCTTTTTGGCAAGTAAACAAATGTACATACGCTTGCCATACTTGCCATTTCAAGCAGTGTTAATGATCAGAAGTGTAGAATATAAAATAGCAGTGTTTATTGTTAACTTGAAAGGTTTTAATTATCCAAACAAATAACTTTAAATTCTTCTTCTGTGTCCAGTAGCTTAAGGAAAAGATGTGGAGTGTTTTTATTTGCCTCTTTGATGGTAGTATTAAATATCTCCCAAATCAGAGGAGCTAACCTCAGGATGAGGCTTGTCTGTGCAAGAGCTGCAGAAAACTTTTGCCAGGGGTTACGTGATTAAGGAGGCATTTTTTCAGTTCTGAGTGAATCTGAGGTATTTTCATAACATTAGCATCTATAGCACGTTGGTTGTGCAAGGAATTTATGACCAGCCCTTAGTGCCTGCCCTACCACTCCCTGATCATATAGCCAGAAAGTCTCTCAGCTAGCTCTGAACGATGGGGGTTTTGTCTTTTGAACTGCTCACATATCTCGGCGAGCACTTTGAGGAGAGCCAATTTTATAGCTTACCATGATTGCATCTTTAGACAAATGCATTGTGGGCACAGAGCTATCATCTGTGGCATCAAGTTTACAGCTTCCCTGTAGGGTGTAAACATGTGGCTGGTTGAAGAGTTTTAACCTCTCAAGCTCTCCAACAAATGTAAAATTACTAACTATTCTTCCATAATGCTGCTATGTTGACTGAAATTTGACCCTGGTGCTGGCTGAAACAATTTTCAAAATCTGAGTGAGAAGGTTAAATAGTGCTGTCAAATTTCCAAATGTCTGTTGCAGAAATACTTTTGCTGAATATCTGTGGGTTGAGCTCTAAAATGCTTAAAGTAATCCTCTTTTTTTTCTTCATTATTACATGATATTATCTAAAGCTTGGGGTTTAGTGCAGATAAAGAAATTAACTTAGGTTTTGCCTTTTATCCGTGCCACCTAACCTTACCATTTATGGCTATTTTTCTTTTTTACTTGTCGAAGGAGGAGTTCAGTCAAATGGTGTTCCTTAAGTACAAACCAGACCTCTAGGTTTCTTTAATTTCTGTTCAAGATCATTGTAATTACTTGATTATTTTCACAGCTGTATCTGAGTAAGAAAAAAAGTGCTGTAGTTGGCAGCTTTTACAAGTTCACAACTCAATAACCTGATACTGGAACTTTTCCACCTGCAGAAGCCTCATTAATTGCTGTAGGAATTTTAGCAGTTAAGAGACCTGGGTTTCAAATTATTTCTCTATTGAGGTGCAGCCTTCGAACTAGAGAATCTCTACAGTAACAAAAATAGATGGGACTTTCAGGCTGAGAGAATCTGTTTGTTATTGGATGAGTGTCTGACTTCCAAGTGGATCTGTTAGGAAGGCTGTTGTTTACCTAACTCATTGCTTACATTCATAAGCTCAAACCATTTTTATTTGAGCTTTTTTGTAAAGTCTAGGACTTAATTTCCTGAATGCTCTTACTAATTCTAGCTTTGTTTATTTTGGCCTTAAGTTAATTTAGATAATTAGTTTTTATTTAAGAGATGAGTCTTATGTTGCAAGAAACAGTACTAAATTATAGTAAGACTGAGTCTTTAAGTATGCCATACTCCAGCCATAACTGAATTTATTTTGTTATTTTAAAGCAACATTTGTGCCTGTCTATAAGGTTTATGGAAAGCTCAGAAGCTTACTTGATTTCTTTTTCTCTTGATTCCAGGGCTTTTTCCGCAGGAGTATCCAGAAGAACATGGTTTACACATGTCACAGAGATAAAAACTGTGTTATCAATAAAGTTACCAGAAATCGCTGCCAGTACTGCAGACTACAGAAGTGCTTTGAAGTGGGAATGTCCAAAGAATGTAAGTTGTCTCAGAAACAATTTATTGTTTGTCATATCCTACATATATGTGGCAATCCTCAGGCAAAAAGTTATTATGCAATTATGTGATTGAAGCCAGTATCTGCATTCATATGGACATAAAGGAGTATGAATTTGGTATACAACTTTAGACCTGTACTTTACAGACTTCTGAGTCTTTAACTCTGCAGCCTAAAAGCTGTATGTTCTTACTGTCTGGACCCTCTCTGAAAGGTGAAATGAGCTTGCAAATGCTATTCTCTAAATCTGCAAAGCCAGTAAACCTGACTGTGAAAAGTGCAGCCAAGCACACCAAAACCCCAAAGGATTTTCATCCCTCTTCTTTTCTAGAAATTTCTGGCTTGCCCTTTAAATTAACATTTAAAAATATTTATGTAGAAATATGTGATATTCTGTTTTTCCAGTTTATTGATATCCCCATCAAGCCTGAAAATATAGCTAAAAAAGCCTTTCTCAAATCCCATGGGGTAATGCTTCTGAAACTTCCTCATTTTTGATTGGATTGATTGCAGTAGCAAAAAAGTCTTTGGTGTAGTGATCTGTTCGATTGCTGAGGGTTTTTACCTCTATCAGCAATGTTCCTGATGTCTGTAGGTCAATTCAAGTAATAAACACTACAGAAATTTGCAGTGTGTACATAAGAAAGGAGGGAAAATAGCCCAACACCAGTTCTTAACTTTAATTCACCCACAAGAGTTTCTTGGAGAGATTTTAAGATCACAGGAAAAGAAAAATTGACAATGATGAGGCATTAATGTCTGAACTGTGATTTAAACTGGTTCTCCAGCGTTTTACATCCCTGAATTGTGTGGGACATCCCAGTGGTTCCCTTCTCTGTACTTGGTCAGGAGCTAAAGAGGTACTAAAGTCACATTTGTTCCCCCTCATTGCATCCCATTTGTCTCTCCTACCCTCTCTTTCCTATCAGAGAAAGAGTGTTGAGAAGTGGAAAAAGAACCACATACATGCTTAGGACCATTGTGTTGTGTTTCCAGCTCCTTTTCATGGAAATGTGAAGTTGTGGTTATTGGAAAGTTTCAAGCTGCCAGGGAGGAGGTCTTAAGATTTCCATTATTTCGTTGTCCTTGTTGGGTTTTCTAAGTTTTCTTGTGTGTCTGAAGTGCACTTATCTATACTTAGGTATAGATCTGCTGGAGTGAAGACCATGATGGAAGTAAAGGAGAAGGTGGGCTAAATGTGAAGATGTAAGATTGAATGAGGATTTTATTGATAGCTATTTCACTGCATATCTACCTGTGCACATGAAGCTTTTTTTTTCTTTGATGAAAACAGTATGATACAGTTTGGAAGAGAAGAAAAAGCACTTTTCTCACCTGAGAGCTTGTTGGTCTTGAGTTCCTAAGGGCTTTATTGCTGATGTGAAATAGTAATCTTATTAAATGCTGTACCGTCACTTACTAAATGCTGTAACGTCACATCGGAGTAGGTTTTCAAGTATCAGCAGTATTTCTAACGTGTTAACCAAAGTTATTTTGGATAAACTATAAAGACTTACTGCCTTTTAGGTGATGGATTGTTTTCTCCCATAGGGTAGCTGGAGCTTTGCCAGCAGGAATTAAGGTTTTGCTCTGCCTTTTTCCTGGGGTGAGCTGAGTGAAATTGCCCTTTGGCAGTTGCCTTTATCTCAAAATTCTACAGGCACCGAAAGGGGGATAACAGGTTGGAGGGGGAACAGAGGATCATGGAGAGAAGTGAGGGATGTCCTCTGGCTGCATTTCTGTAGAAGGCATTTGCAAAGGAACAGAGAAATTATTTTAAATGTCATCAGTTTGAATACAGTGTGTCTTGTCTTCTGGGTTTAAGAACTAAGTCTGAAGTGATTCTGTGTTATCCCTTCATAAATAGGAGCTTTTCATCTCTTAAGAGATTTGAGAAACTATTTTCTTATCTGACCTTCTTTCATACATATCTCTAGGTTTCAACTCCATTTCTTTAGAAGTTTATGTAAACAAAGGCACATCTGTCATTCGGCTTTTTCGTACCAGATAGAGGTTTTTCTTTTTCCCCCAGTGCATTATTCACATTTTATTTTTTTGTCTTCTTACAGTTCTATTACCTTGTAACATGAAAGCCATGAACAAAGAACAGAAAAGAGTATCAGAGAAATCTCACAGGGAAACAAGCCTACAATGCTCAAACCAGTCCCAAATGGGGAAAGTAATTGAGGTGGCACCTGCAAATAGGAACCCCAAGGTCTGTTCCCAGGAGCCTAAGGAGTAGATGCTGATTTTCAGTATACAGAGTAATCTGTGCTTAAAAGCTACAGTCCTGTGTTTATTTGTTCTGCCTTTAAAAAGGGCATGCAAATGTACCTGCATATGTGGCTCCCTCTGAGCTTAATGAGCGTTCCTCACGAACATTAGAGGAGAGATGGGAACTGGGTGCATAGCCAGTGTGATAAGTAGGGATTTAAGAATGGGGGTACAGTGTTTGAAAGAGAAGAGATACTGAGCATTTCTTGTATGCTTTTATCTTGTTTCAGAGAATGAAGTGCGATGATGAAGGAATGCACTACATTTGCATTTCTTTATAGGTTGTTTTGTTTGTGTAGGGGGGAAAAGCTATCTTCGACCCCATTTTACTCCCCAGATCTGATCAAGAGAGGTCAATAACTACACTACCTCCAGGGCAGGAGTGGAGCTATTTGCCTTGTGATAATATCTGCAAGACCCGCTGAAACTGGATCCCACTAGTGTAGGGACTGTCTTTCATTGTGTAGTCCTTGTTGCAAAAAGTTAGTGCTTGAGATAGGCAAGACAAAGAGTGTGAGGGGAAACGACTTATTGATGACTGCCTTATCATCCTACAGCAGGACAAAACACAGCTTGAAATAAAGCCCTGCTGTCTTTAATCAGATACCCTTCCTTCAGAAACTCCAGAGCTTTGTCCCCGAAACCTGAGCTGCAG
This sequence comes from Erpornis zantholeuca, assembly GCA_013400515.1. Classification (NCBI taxonomy): domain Eukaryota; kingdom Metazoa; phylum Chordata; class Aves; order Passeriformes; family Timaliidae; genus Erpornis; species Erpornis zantholeuca. The sequence continues at coordinate 178,699 of VZTN01030650.1, forward strand.
GTCCTGGTTCAGGGCTTGGAACCAGTCCCTCCACCAGCACCACATCAGGTTTGGGGATTGTTGTATGACCATCCCACCTCAGCTCATGTGGGGCTCTTAGGGAGCTCATGTAGGTGCAGCTGAGGCTCTGGACCCTACTCCAAATGACTTCAGTCCTTCGTAGCCTCCCAGTCTGTTTGGTTTTTTTAATTACTTTGTAGAGACGAACGGTGATCACACAGAATTCTTTTTTTTTGCTGCTGCTGCTGAAGTGAGGAGGCTACTAAGGCTGACAGTGGCTTATTATGTGATGGAGAGCCTTAGGAAAGTAACCTTTACCCTTCTATTACGTGATCTCTGCGCTGCTGTTGAAGGCCCATCCTCGGTGTGACCCCAGGTGTCAGCAAGCAGCTCGCTGTTGCCTGGCTGCGGGGCCGCGGTGCTCAGGAGCTGGTGAGGGGTCACGCGTACGGCACTGCCTCCCGCAATTAAGGGAGCACGCAGGAAGCTGGGCAAAACTCTTGGACAAGAATGGACTCTTTCAAGCAGGATGCTGCAACAGTCACTTTGTAAGGTGAAGCCAGCTCACAAAGTAGAACCTAGGCTGGATTTTTTGTAGGGTATAAGGGAGAAGAAAATGGAGCTCCCTTCTGTCACAACTGCCCAGCTTAGCCCAGCAGCTCTTCAATTTCCATCCTTTTTCATCAACTGTGCAGGCTGCAGGACTGTCACTGTGCTTGATGATCTTTGGGATCCCCTCAGACACAACCCAGCCCACGTTCCAGGGTGCGATGCAGAGAAGCCTTCTTTATACTGGCATAAAATCTTGTCTGCAGTGAGCTCTAATAGAGCAAAATTATGTTTATAAATGCACAGAATTGTTCCAGATTACTTCAGTGCACTGAAGCAATGTTCAGATTTGTAAATCTGCTTACAATTAACCTCTCTGGAGGGAGGGAAGGAGGAAGGGAGGGAATGCAGGGAAATAATCAAGAAGAGGAGAGAATCTGGTTTCTGTGCTCTGTATTTGTTGGGGGTTTTTTTAACTCACACAGAAATGTCTATTACTCTTTGTCACAGACTTGAGTCTTATAATATTTAAATGTTCATGCTTCTTGGAACATATGATTACATTCTGCTACTGAACAATAGAATGAATGGATTTACTTATTTTCATTCTGGTTGAAATTAGCAGGCAGGAAATATCAACTTGAGGGACTGTCATGTTTGTATTTTTTATTTCTCTTTATTTTTTTTCAGACTCCTTAATGAAGCATGATTCCATCCACAATGAGTGGCTAAGTGGAGGGCTGGTCTGCATAGCTGCATTCGAGAAGTTCATGCAGATTCCACTGCCGTAATTTTAAAGTGAATTAATTAGAATGCATGGAATCTTTATTTAGATGTTAGTCAGAACTGAGCTGGGGTTATTTTATTCTTTTTAGCCAGCAGCAAGCACTGGATTTAGGAATTGTTTCTGCGTTGCTACAGGCTAGATTTTTAACTGGATGCCTAAATACCACACTGTGGCTGGGGGCTTTTTCAAAAATTCCAGAGTAGTTGCCTTGCCTGTTAACTTGCTTTCTCAAGAGGCAGGAGCTAAATATCAGAGTGGAAATCACAAACCCCTGAATTCTGTTCTGGGACTAATTCCTCTCTCTAAACCCTACAAGCTGATTATTCTGTCTTTCCTATCTTGAGAGGTGAAAATTATGTCTTTTCACAGGGGCTGGGAGACCTCGTATTGTAAGTGCTTTGAAAGTGGAAAGATGTAAACTGTGAAAATACCAATTAAATTAAGAATTGGAGAATATAGAGTGTGGGGAAGCTATGCCCAAACCAAAGAGATCATGTATTTCTCATTTTGTTTTTTAAGGATGGATTGTTTCGGAGATTTTTTTCAGTTGCTGATCAGGTAGGAAAGCTTGTGTTTATTTTTTTCAGACAGACAGTTAGGGAACTTTTAAAAGTTAATGCCAAACTCTCAATATCACCGATGGATTTTTTTTAAGATGAGAGCAAAGCTGATAGGGAAGGGTCTTCCTGTAACAAAAACCACAATGCTCTAGTGTCAGCCTGTGCTCTGCCAGAGATAATGCACACTTTGTTATGCTGGGTGGCTGAAAATGATCTACATACAATTAAAATTCTCTTGTAGAGAACTGGGTTCTACTTGTTGTGCATTGTTTCCCATGGTTAAACAAACATCTCTTGATTTTCACATCATTTTTTTGTTTTCAAAAAAGCAGATCTGCTTTTCCTTTCTCCTTTTGGGGTCTGCCTCTTCTGTGTTTTAGTCTTTACCCCTGATTTTGCATAGCTTTCACTTGCCAGCTTTAATGTTTAAAGGAGCAACTTAGATTGAATGTTATTATCCATAATTTACTCTATGTTCTGTGAAGATGGTTATGTAATAGCAGTAATTGCATCAACTCACCTAATGAGCTTTCCCTCCAGTGCCATGTACAGCAGATTAATAGCCCATGAATTCATTTGCAGCTCGTTGTGTTTTAGAAAAGTATTTCAGGCAGCAATTAATAAACTGCTAAAGAAAATAACATAAAAAATGATTTTTTTTATTATGTTAACTCTCCACATGAACAATTTATTGGCACCTTTCATGATGCGGCTAAGTAAATTCTCTCCTAATTTCTCGAGCAGAGCCTGATTAGTGAACCCTGCTCAACTCAAGACTGTCTGGTAATTAGTCTGATATTTGTATCCTAAAATGTTAGGGGAAAGTACGATTAGCGTCCTAAGGTTCTCTTTTTCTTCTGTTCCTTGTCTTTCGGGCATTATGCAAATAGCTGTAACTTTAAACTCCAACACGCTAATGCTGCAAATTTTTTTCCCCCCCTCCTTGCATAGAAACCCCATAATTGTGTAAGCTAAGAATTAAAGACCTCGGCCAATAAACAACCCCTGGCACTGTTTCTGTGCTGCTTGTTGTGGGCTGCACTGTCCCATACCTCCCAAGTGGTGGGACAGAGCCCGAAGCAGGGACCCGAGAAAGGTCATGGGGTGCCGCTGCCTTGAGGAAGGTAAACCAGAGGTCAAATGCCACTGGAGAGGGAGATGCCAGGAGAAAGGCATGGAGAGGGAGGAGAGAACAGGGAATGTCCTGTGTTTTGCTGTGTAAAAGGGATGAGGTGATTGAACCCAATAGGAGAAGGGCAGCAGTGAGATACCAGGGATGCAACCACCTTTGTAGGCAAAATGTCTGAGGAAAGGAGAAGATGCTGTTGCATGTGGGCAAACCTGCCAGGCTGCTCTAGAATTACTATTTCCATGCTTTTTCTTTTGGTTAGTGTTTTGGGGTTTTTAAAATTTAATATCTTTATCAAGTTTTTAATATTTTATGTAATTTCTGTTTCAAAAGAAACAGTTATCTTCCTGCCACTACCACCCCTACTATCCCAATCCAAAAGAAGCACTTGGCTTGTCTTTAAAAGTAGTAAAATATATATTTTAAAATATTTTCCCTCTTGAGGACTGAGTAAGCATAAAGGGAATTCCTTCAATAAGCTCATACAGAGATTGATTACATGTCCTCAGCTGGAAGTTACATTAAGACTTATTCACTAAGGTATAGCTACCGTGGTGAACTTTTCAACGCTCTCTGCTGTCTCTATGACAACACAGATCCTGGCAGAAGCTACCAGGGCTCGTGTGCTCTCTGCAGCCTTTGTCTGCATCCATCAATCCTAGTCTTCGACGACTGTAAATGTGTGCCTTTCTTACGTTTTTGCTCAACAAGGTGTTTTATTAAATTTGTGACACTTCTAAAGTTATTATGCTAATCATTTGTACTGCAGTACCCAACCATGCTCTGAAAGAGATGTGCTTTAGGAAAGGACTTTCTGAATGGCTCTCAATCTTCTCCTGTGGAAGATACTCAGCTGAGTGGCACAGAGTCCTTGTACAAGCAACTTTTCTTTCATTACAGGTGAAACTTCAGATAATTAGAGCCAGGGAAAAGTATAGTGCGCACACAGTCTAATTTCTGCTTAGACCTGCAGCACACTCCGGAGAAGTGCTTGCTACTGTTCAGTGCTCTAGCAAAGTCCTCAGACCTTATTGAACCCATCCTTATTTTAAGGGAGCACATCTTGTCAGAGCTCGTGGTGTGTCTGTTGGTGCTTGCAGCTCAGGTTTCTGTGGCAGTCCTGCCATGTGCCACCTTCTGTGGAGATCCTTCTCTGGAGATTGGGCTCTTCCTTGAGAACAGTTGGCATTGACACAGATCTAACTTTTCATATTTTTCATTTTTACCTTTGGGGGTCATCAGATGCTTTCTTCTGTCAGTTTCTCAGTAAAAGGCATTTTGGACATATATCTCTTGTAAAATCACTTCTCAGAATAGATCTCATTCCTTCCCTGGCCTTTGTCTGTTATTTTTTCATCCCCCACTTTGTTTATCGCATTATTCCAAATTGTACATGTAAAGACATTGGCTCTGTGCATTTATTTTGCCATTGCAGGTCATCTTTACCTCTTCTTGAGTTTTAGTGTCCCAGCTGCTTTCATGGCAAGGAAAACCCTGGGTTACCCTTTTTGCCTCGTCCTGTGCCGGGCGATGCTGCTGTAGGAGCAGATGGGAAATCTGGAGGTAGCTGGTCCCTACCCAGTCCCTGCACTCCTAAGAATGATGCTGAGGCCACATTTGCTTTGTCATGCGGACATAACTGCTGAGACCCCAATCCCATGACCTCAAAAGCTTTGTTTCAGAGCTTCCATTCTTCCTTTTTGCACTCAGTTCACTGCTTTGTATTCCTCATTTGGATCATTTTCCTGTTTGGGGACACAGGGCATCTTTGCATCTCTCTTTCTAATTGCCATTGTGCTGTGTGGCTTGTAGTTTCTATACTGGCACCTTGTTATGTCTTTGCAATCTTTTTTCTCCTTTTGAATGCTCTTTTTTTCTTCTTCTTAATTTTTTTTTTTATTTTGAGATGTTGAATCCAAAAGACAGAGAAATGTCAGTGAGATAAATATCAGTCTGGGAACGAGCAAATTGCCAGTGTTCTGGGCCTTGAAGCTAAACATGGCTTATTTGGTTGTCAGGCCAACCTGAAAATGTTATCTACAGTAGCCAAGGTTCATGAGAAATGCAGTAAATTGTTCCCAAGAGTTCTGGGAAGTCTGAACTGCAGCAACCCGAACGTTCCTGAAGGACTTTCTGTCAAAGGAGAGGCTTATTTGGTCCTTCCCCTCAGAAGAAACATATGTGAGAACGTGTACGTCTTCCTGCTGGTTTTCTGTTTTCCTGGGGATCACTGTACTGGAGATGGTCTTGCCCGGGGTAGGTGCCTCTGCAAAAGGCAAAGAAGCAAAGCTGCCGCTGGCCTCTCTGCGGAGAGCAGCTCCCGTGCTGATGGTGTGGGAGATGGAAAGCAGGCGCTCGGAAGCCAGTAAGCGCTCAAAGACGGTTTAGGAAGATCTCTCCATAAGTAGATGAGGCCGTGGATTTCCCTCTGCTGCTGTCAGGCTCTCACGGCTTGCTTTCATCCGCTGGATGAATTGTTAGAGCGGAGGGAGTTTTCCACTGCCGTGCCTGCGATAAGCCGGCTGACACGTTGCAGCTCCTCCTGCTGGGATGCTGGCCCTAGGACTGTGCTCTAAAAATAGCCTCGATTTGTTTTTAGTTTGACTTTGTATCACATGCTCATTTTAAAATACATCGGAACAGTTAATCTCCGGTTCTTCAGCGCTCATGTGGAAAGTGTAAAGGATTTTTTAAAGTAGATGGTGTACAAGCAGTAGAAATAACACCCTTTCTATCCAAACTTAAATAACACTCAGCTGCCAATTCTATAAAAGGAAAAAGAAAGATCATAAGGCGTTAGAATTTTTAATGTCCTCTAGCCCAAAATGAACAGAAATGGTTTTGCCCCATCTTATTTTACTCCAGTACTTGTGTGCATGCTAGCCTGTTTCTGAAAGCTCCTAAATGTTTAAATCTAGGTCTCATGAAAAGTCTGTCAATCAGACAACAGCTCTGAAACCTGACTTCTACAAGTTGTAGCTTAAAGCCCTACAGGCGGTGCCTGTGGCTGATTGGCATTTAATGAGCTGTGGGATCGTTTCTCAGTACCATGCATCCATAACCAGTTGCTTGTTGTTGATATAAACAGATTTGGTAAGTAAATGTGAGGAAATTGTCTGACTTTGCAGACATTTACCTGAATTTCAGAGTTAAAGCTAAGTGGAATTCTTCCTTTCCCCTGGCAAAAAGTGCAACAGAAAGCAAACATGCTTTTAGTTGGATTACAGGCATGGTTAGTCATCTGACAGACAGTTTTAATGGAGTCAGAAAGACATGCTGGGGAAACATGCTGACCTACTTTTCTTTCTTTCTTTCTTTTTTCAAACTTTGAAGCAAGTGAAATGTTAATTTTAAAACTCCGTAAGGTTAGACTTTGGTGAAGAGCTAATTTGTTAATTTAATTTATTTACACTTCTGCTTAGGGTATGATAGATTGTTTTGGTAACTGAATTTTGTCAGGCTGTTTTTGTTTCTGTTAGGAAATTGGGTTACATCTGAGAAATCCATGTTCTTTCCCCTTTGCAGGACAAAGCAATCAGCTTCAAGTTAATGAATGATTTAAGTCCAATCCTCTGAGGGAGGACTTTACAAACCATTGAAAATAACACACTTACAAAACGTATTACATTGGTATCATTTTCAATGCATTATATTTTTAAACATTTGTTGTCTTTTAACTTGGGGGAAGAAGGATTACTGACAGATAGTGTTGTGCATTTTGCACTTTAGCTTGTTTTTTCCCGTGTAAGGAGATCGATGCTCCACTGTCAGTGTTTTCTTGGAGGCAGAACTTGATATATTTGAACCTGAGAAACTCTTTGCCGTAAAACTTGAGAGCTTGGGAAAAAAAAGCCTTAAATTAAATAGGAAAATTTAGCAGTCAGGATGGATTAAAACATCGCAGCTATACTAAATTGAATGATACTGGGTGATAAAGGAAAGCATTTTAGAAATGCTCTAGACCACCTCACTCCTTCAGCAGTGAGCACACACACAATTTGTCAGATAGCTGAAGGGTGCCAGGTCCCTGGCAGAGAGCTGGGCTCTATTCCCTTGGCAAATGGTTTTGGTGAAGACATCACTGCGCGGTTGAAGGAGCAGGACAGGACATCATTCCTTGACACACCAGTCGATCTAGGGACACTGTTTTCACCTGCTCTGTCTCCTCCTGTTTCCATCATTAACAGGATGGAACAGTTTTTTGCTGTCAGTCAGCCCTGGTGCAATGGGTGCTCCTTCAAATCCTTTGCTTCTTCCCATCTCTCCTTGTTTTTAACTCCCAACTAGCTGATTATAGTTTGCATCATGGAAATAGTAATACAATGTAAGAGAGGCAGAAAAAATGGAAATTGCCAGGAAATCCTGGAGTTTATTGGGAGTTTTAAATTTCAAAGAATCCACAAGTTACATATACTTTTATGAAGTGCAGTAATTTTGTATACTGTGTACTTCTAGAGAATGTTCCAGTGGCAAAGACTGAGATCTATATTTTATAGTTTTAAAAATGAGGTATAAGATGCTGGCTAATACATCAGAGTTTTTTCTGTATCTCAAGAAGGCTGATAGTGGCATTGCATAGGTTTTAGCCACTTCGTAAGCTGGAAACACCAGCAGAGGAGGCATCAGCCCAGGAGGACAAATCAGCAGTAAGGAATATCCTTATGTGCTGAACTGCTGCACCTCACACGTTCAGCATCCTTCACTGCACCGTAGCTGTGTGAGCTACTGCTTAATGCAAGGACTACCTTTCCTGTGTTTTTCTTGCCATAGCACTTCTTCTAGGTGACCTGTGACATGGTGTGTTTTGATTTTAGTGGAGACACAGCCAGGAAAAAACACTCAAAAAACGTTTGAAATTTCATCAAGGAGCTTTTTCTTTCTGATACAGGAAAGTTTTTGATGCTGGAAGATGAAGCATTAGATTTAGGGGAGCTTGAGTTGCTCTCTGACAGTAGCAGTCTGCCTCTGTTAGGCAGGGAGCTCTTGTGTTTCCAATTAGGGGTCTTGTGAAGTTGGTGAAGAAGTCCAGAGCTCAGTGTGTGTTTGGTCTTCTGGCCCACATTGTCCTGTGCTGCACCATCTGGTTGTCCCATTGAGTAGCTCCAGGATCAAACCCGTGTGATCCAGATCCCTGGAACAAGTGACGGTTAGTTCATAATTGCCTTTTGACAGCACTTTTTTACAAGAAAGATGGTTTTTTTGCCCATTCAGTAATTCAGGAAGAGAAGCTCAATGCATACTTTTTTTCCGCCCCTCTTCTTTGGATGCCTCTTCAGGTGAATACTGCTATTATAGCAGAACATCCAGAAAATAATTTTAAATTGAAAAGGAATGAAAATAAAAAAAAATAGCCAGCAAACAAAAGCAAGAGGATAGTTGTTACTAAGAAAAAGAAACCCTATTATGTTCAAAACTCTCTCATAACACAGAGAAAAGTAAACAGGGCAAGAGGAGAATAAGCATAAATATTTTATTCCTTTAATTCTGGAGAAGGCTTAAATCCTGTTTGTCCTCAAAAGAGAGTCAAAGCCTTTTCTTGGCAGCTTTTCCTGTTGTTTTCTAAGTCAGCTACAGCTATTTCACATGTTTATTAGGAACATTTTTCCTACTAGAATTTAGGCATTGTAAGGTGTGAACCTACATAAACCGATGTATCATCTGCCTCTCAGAGGGTATACAGTATAAACCCATGAGGTTTGGGGTCTTCTTTCTTGGCTGGGGGAGTGAGGCAGGGAGGTAACCCTCTGATAAAAGGGCCTAGCACTAATGGAGGAGGAATATTTAAAAATATTCCCTAGAAACCAGGGTGTGGGAAAAATGAGGCAATTAAGAGGAATCACTACATATCCTGTCTTAACAGTTTATTATATATATATTTAATGAGTATTTAATCCCTAATGCTGTGTGATGGATTAGAAAAGAGGGGGACTCAGGCCTCTTTCTGTGCATACTTTTATGTTTCCCCTTCATTGAACATTTTCTCTGGGCAAATTGTTTAACTTGAGCTGGTTGGAGGTGTTCCAGCACAACAAAGCTTTGCTGAAAATAACATTGGGTTGAATCCCAAAATGAAGAGTTATCTGTTGTGTTCAGATTTGCAAAATTTCAGGATGAGTTACAAGGGGGGCCGGGGAGGACAGGTCTGTTCCTGTCCTCCATGTTGTGCATCCCAGGCCCTGGGGGACTTGGCTGTGCCGTGTCTGCCATGCAGCCTGGTGCTCTGGGGCAGTCCTGCAGCTGGCTGGGCAGGTGGATGTTCATCAGCTCTTTTAGGAACTGAATAAACCTCTGCTTTTGGAAATCTTGAGTTTTTAGCCCATGCTTCCCATGGGGGTTGTAGCCCTAGAACAGTATCCTGAGCACCTCACAGAAACCCTTCTGTTAGTGCATCTTTCATCTTGCACTTGCCACTGTCTTGGAGAAGACCATCCTCGCTGGAAGCAGTCACCCAACCTGTGTACAATGAGTTCAGGGCCCAATCCCACACTGGTGATGGACATGAAAGATTTGTCATCAGCATCAATGAGAAAAGATGGGGATAGCAGCCACCTGTAATGCCAGATGATCCTTGCTGGGTAGTCACTTTTAGTGCCAACTGGGGACCACCGCCCTCATTTAGTTAAGGACCAGCTGTGTGTTGAATTCAGTCTCCTTGCCCAGCCCTTGGCTTCCCTTTCAGATGTCATCTCATGTCCAAGTTGCATCCTTTGTTTTCATGGAGAAGTCTGGGAAAACTAGGTCAGTTTATCCAAGTAGAAATTATTATTTTATTGAGTTAACTCTGTGTTGACCTGCTGCCTGTTTGCCTTCTCAAAATGAACTCCCTTGTGTGCACTAAGTCTTGCCCTGGAAGTTGCAGAGCCCTCAATAATCACTTTGATTTCAAATGAAAAATAAAAAGGCTGCTTTTCTTAGTATCTTTCTGTTTCCTGGAAACAAGTGTCTGTTTGCTTTGCTTTTTGTGTGATCACTACATCAGTCTGGTCTGGTGTGCTGTGAAAGCACTTAATGTAAAAAGGTTATGTGCTGACTTTACTGGGGATATTTAAAAGATCTTATGGAGAAATCAGGATTTGATTCTGCTTGACCCTGACTGACAGAATTAAGCCCTTTAAGCCAGTCGTGTAGTTACTAGCACAACTTCTTTTTTAAGTAATCTGGTCCACTTACTCCTGCTATTTCAGAACTTCAGTCCCAGACAAGAAAGCTTTTTTCTTTTTTTTAAATGAAAGACTATTTGGAATGTATTTTAAAGAATATCTTTGGCATTGTACATAAAAGATAAAATATATCAAAATAGACAGTCTGATAATTAGGTGCAGGCTTGTGGAGTGATTCATGTCATAACGTGAGCGCTGAAACAGCTGAGGTTGCTTGCAGGTGTGTTAAGGGAATTCGACCCCGTAATGCCATGATGCTTTTGCCTCTACATAAAGCAGGAGTACAGATGTCCGGAGAGCCCTCATTAATAGATGAGAAGCAGTATTTCTGCATCTGAATTATGGATGGAGCAGTATTTATTAAAGGCAAAAACAAGAGCCCTTGTCTCCCAGGCTCCTTTTGCTTTGAAGAGTGGCATTAAACTGCTGCTGTCCCAGGCACAAGGATCCGAGAAGTGAGCTGGGGCTTCAGCTGCTGCCCGTTAAGCCTGGCTGGAGTTATGAGTTATGCCATGCGTGGGCAGAAAGGGATCTGAAGAAAAGCCTGGGAGGCAAAGGCGTTTCAAGTGCCTCAGCTGGCGGGTTTAGCACTTTGGGGTGGGCAGTGAGATGTTAAAGCTGAAAGTGAATAGACTTGTTTACCTGTGGCAGCAGCCAGCTTCAGCAGGGCTTTCCCGGAGCCTGCTGGCTGGCTTGCCGTGGCTTTCCTGAAATCCTGACATGGAAAGAAAAAGAAGTCCCCTGACCTCACTCCTTACTTTCTCTTTAGTATGCAGTTGGTGAAAACAGGACTATGTAATCTTCAAAAAAAAAAAAAAAACACCCCACCCCAACAACAAATCTGCAGATTGTTTATTCCAACTGCTCAGCTTTTGGGAAGGGACAAGATGTAAACAGCACACTAAAATGCAATGAGATGCAACAGTATTGTTTGGGCATGTTATTTTCCCGTTTGATGAAGCTTTTTTTGTAGTATTATGACAAAACAGCTTTTACAACAGACACTGTTCTTTAAAAAATCAAACCCACCTGCAGTCCAAGCCCCCTGGCCAGTGCAGATGTGTGCCCACCAGCTGTGTTGGACTGTGCATCCGTGTGAGGCTTAAACAGGCAATTTTTTCTGGCTGATCTAGCAGTGTTTCTAGGTCTGCCTGGCTAAGTGATACAGTTCTGCCCTTCTCCTGCTGCTGCAGGCAGCCAGGAGGGTAAGCCTGAGTATGGAGACTGAGCATGGGTGTGGGGTGCACATTCTGTACCCCCTGCCCTCCACCTTGGGGGTCAATCCTGGCACCTTGAGAGATAGAAATAACCTCCCAATCACAATTTTATTTTATTTTGTTTTAGTAGGGTTTTTTTGAGCAAGCATTCACATTTAGGAAGGAATGTGTGTAAGTTCATAATGGCGTGTTTTCCACATTCACTTCAGAGGAATAGGTAAGTAGATTCTGAGCTATCTCTTTGCTTTTATTGTCCCTGGCCTAGTGGGAGGCCGGGGCTGCAAGCTGCCGAGGCTGTAACGCAGGCAAGCGCAGCGATTCGAGAGTGCAGCTCCCTTTCTGAAAACATGCCGGGAACAACTGTTCCTGCACCTTCATGAGCTCAGTTTACGGTTGCGGGAGGCGATGTGTTCCCTGCGCCTGATGAAGCAGCCGCGCACGCAAAGCCTCCTCAGACGTGTTGTCAGTTGGCAGCTCTCTCGCTAGATGCACCTTTACACAATTGCAAAAGCCACCAGGAGGTACAAATGTGAAATTCAGCCTTGGGGGCAAAACAAAGAAATGAAACTTAGGTATGAAAGCGGTGTTATCCATCTGCAGATACAGATATTAGACCTGATCTCCCACTACGCCACTGGAGTTTTACACTAATAGGACTCTGCTGCGATCGGTGGAGTAGCACCACTGCAAGACAAAAACAGCAGTGGGGATAAGTTGGGGCTGTTATTTTTAATTCTGGTGAATAATGTAGGAGTGAACCCTCTTTGGGGAAAGCCAGACTCTGTTCACTGTATGAAACCACCCATAATAAAAGGGAGAAATGCAGTGACACAGTCTTGGTATTGCTCCTGAACTTCTGCTCTTCCTTCTGGGGAGTCATTGCCCTGAGTCCTGAGTGTCCATGTGCAAGCAAAGGGAAGGGCTCTTCCAGCTCACCTCCTTTTTTTTGTAGCCTGTCCGTTTGCTGTCCTGTACAGTCAGTTTTATCATGCACAATCAGAATTTGTCCTGCAGCTCGGACTCATTCATTACATTGAATTAATGTTCTTATTATGGAATGTTATTTTGTGGAAGGAGTCTGTTAATGGCATTGTCAGGAAAGAGGTTGCAATTTGTCATGGTAGGTAGCTTGCCAGTTAAGTAAAAAGCAAGTCATGTTCTTTTCCTTGGTGTATGTTAGGATAGGAAATAAAATAGCTGCAGCAGGCTGAAGTGTGAAGTGCTATGGGCAGGCAGTGGGCAGGAATAGGATGCAGTGTCTGGTCTTAGCTTAGAGCCATGCACTTCCTTGGCCATCAGTGGTCCTGGATAATGCCCAGCAAATTGAAATGAGGACTTTGGATAACCCCAGCATCTCCCAGTTGTGAGGCATCATACTACCATGACTGTCTCCTAGGAGAAATTATTGTAATATCTGTAGATAAGTAGACTGATTTACCTTTTGATGACCCTGGAGAGAAAGGTCAGATTCAGGATATTTTTACTCGTAATCGGTTATCCATAAAGAGTTAGTGTACCAGGCTTCAAGATTGTAGCTCAAAAGGGCAGTTGCTTTGAGAAAGTAGCTTGAAAGGGCACCTCAGCAGCTAAAATCAGATGAGACAGATTTAATGGCCTCTCAGTAATTTCTGACTGAAAGTTCAGAGTTTGAAATTTAGGGATTTTTTCTTCACCTAGCCTATGCTAAAAGAAATGCACTATAACCTAATAGAAATTCATTTTCAGGCTGAGTATTTAGAAGAGTTTTTCAATTGCTGCCTATACATTTGGTCACTTCAGCTGTAAGGAAGAGAAGGATTAATCACTTTGTGTTTGTGGTCTTGTGTATTTTTAGCTAATGTGTTGAGACACTGCAATTCCAGAAAAGCTGTCCTTCATTTCCCCAGAGCATTTTGGTTTAACCAGCTGCATGCAGAATTTTATCTAGACTGCCACAGAAGTTACTAGTATATCCACTAGGATCTTGGCAGCCAAAACAGTAGATAGTAAGCACAACACTTGGCTTCCCTGAGGGTTTTAGTGTCATGGGGATTCTGCCACGGGCTGGCACTTTACAGTGGGTTAACTGCAGAAGCCCTGTAAATTTAGGAAACCTCCCCAGATGTAATGATTGATTCCCAAAGCTCCTTCCCATTCTTGCACTGAGCAGGGAAGGGAAAAACTTGCAATATCCACCGTGCAATGCAATTACTTGCAAACCTGTTGCAAGTGGCATGGTAGATATTAATAAAAATCTTAGGTTTTATGTTGAGAGTAAGGAAGTGACTGCTTTCATGCAGAATACTGAGAGAGATGTGGCATGACCAGAGTGAGGAGGGAATGACATGTGTAGTTTAATTTAACAGCTGCACAAGATGTGCAGGGACATTGCAAGACCTGCCTGTGGAGATACTCCATCTCACATCTGGGAATTTCTGGCTATATTAAGTAACTTGAGGTGATGTCTGTGTGAAATACAGATGGAAACATACCAGTGAGTAAATTTTATCCGAGTCAATGAGTATGGCTAGGCTATTTCCATTGCAGATATGTTGGTGGGTCTTCATGGGAAATATTAGTGATTTATTCTGCCTGCAATTGTTAATGCTAACAACCTTCAATAGCTCTTTAAGCATCAGCTGCTTAGAGTGTGTGGATTATCCTATTTCACACTGGCAATTAGTTGATCATATTAAAGCACTTTGAAAATTGAAATCACGGGGCAAATGCTATTTAAACAGTTTATCATTTAATGCATAATCCCATCTCTCCACATACTTTGATTGCAATATGGAGGGAGATGGTAAGGGAGACCAAGGAGTCTGCTTTCAGTTCAGCTCCTGGAATAGATGCTGTGCTCTGTCTGTCCTGCCTGTGACTCAGCTGCTCCTCATCCTCTCATCATCTACCTGCCCACACCCATGTGCTGCAAAACACATTTTCTTCTGGTATTTTGTTTTTGGGGTTTTTTTTTCCCACTCGATTACTATCTTTCTGTTTTTGCAACTTCTTCATTTCTCATTTGTTCTTAGGACCTGTTTGGGGAGTCAAACCTCCATGAGTGTATGAGGGTTAAAAAAAAAAATCTGGAGTCCTGATTTTTATTATTTGAGCAGTTGTTACTGTTTGGCATGTTCTGCAGAACTTGAACCAGTCCAGAAATACTATAGTAAATGTAACAGTAGCCAGTAGTGGTATATTCATACACTTGGAAACAGCTTATGGGATTTCAGTGAATTTGGGGTTTTTTTTAGGATTTTTGGTGGCTTTGGTTTTTTGTCCTGTCCTTCTTCATCATTCAAGACAAATGTGCTTGTAGAACCATTTGTTTTCCTTCTACAGTGATTCTGGGTCTTGGATTGGCAGTTCTAAGTATCCCAAGTATCATAGCTGCTGGTTTTCCTTCTGGGTGTCTTAAAATAAAAAAACGAAACAAAAAATAAAATAATAAAGATTTAAAAAAAAAAAAAACACAGCAAAAAATATAAATAATACTCAGCCTCTTGTTGTGCTTTGGCTTTTCAGTTTTGGTCCTACATCTGATTTCAGATTTTTTTTTGTTTTTTTTTTAGAAACTCCTTTTTTTGCTCATTCTGCTTGCTAATATTTCAGGGATGTGACGATAGCAAGTGCCAAATTTCGTGTCAAAAATAAAATTGTTCAGGCTGATGGGAATCCTTGAAACCACAGATGAAGTTTCAGGCCAGTTAAATAAAGCTGTAGAGCATCCATTTGTATCATTCATTCATATAATGAAACCTGTTCTTATAACTCAGCTCTTGATATATTAACCCCGCAGTTATCCTCACACATAAATGGGAGATGTGTTGCTTTCGTCAGGATATAACCATATAAATCCCCTGTGCATGAATGGAAAAATAGAGGCCCTTAGGCTATAGGTATCAAAGGTCTCCCCTATACTTACAATGGCCTAATAAGGTTATTTTGAAGGCATAGGTAATTACTCACGGACTCCCTATAGCCAGTGATTCATTGTTCACTTCTGAAACATTTCTAAATGAATTATGTTTTAAGCAAGCAAATCCTTGGTCTTCTCTCTTACGGGAGGAAAAAGAAAATGGGAGGGACACAAAATTCCACCATTTTCTGTGTTAAATAAAGTACACTGCTTGCTAAAATTTAAAAGGTCCCTGGTATTTGAAGCAATTTAAATGTACTGCTGCGCTTCTTGCTGTTTTGATTCCATGACTGCCTATTTCTGAATTTCGCATTTTCATGAAAATATTATTGTTGTCATTAATTTGATATTTAGAAAAGACTGTGGATTCAAGAGCTCAGTGCAATGAATAAAACAGTTGGAGTTAACTATCCCTGGGGATAGAATCAATCACTGTTGTAGAAGAGGGTGACATTTAAAAAAGAAACTCAGAAGAAAATGTCATGCTTAAAAAATTAGATTTAAACGCACTAGCTCCTGATTGATTTTTATTGCACTCACATGGATACACTGATTGATTATCAGCCTTACAAATGTTTAGTACCTTTCTCACTTCTCTAATAATCAGAATAATCTAATTTTCAATGTCATTTAAGTTACCGTATTCAAGGTTATAATAGATCATATTTCTAATAAAACATAGCAATTATGTAATGAATAATACAAAGCTGCAAGGCAGAGTTCAGATTCACCTTCCTCAAAAAAAAGCAAACCAAAGCAAACCAAAAACCACGAGTGGCTGGAAGGGCCAGTGTTCCTGAAGGCAGGCGACAGGACGATGTCCTCTGGATCTGTGGTGTGTTCCCCTGTGGTTGAACCAAGGTTTCTGGCTTGCTGGCCGGGGCAGGTTTGCCATAGCTGAATGTTATTTCTCAATAGGAAACCCAGGGCGGGCTTGCATTCTGTAATATATGTGCTTGCTCTGTGCCTGGGGAAAAATGATAGCGTGCCAGGTGCTTATGAAATGTCTTCCATGATTGTTTCTCTGTGCTCCCTGTTAATTTTGATATGTGTCTGTCGAGAGATACTATCTCACTTAATTTGAGATGTTTTCTTCTGGCGATTGTTATCCAACAGCTGACATGGTTGATTTCTCAGAATCAGCTACAAAATATGCAGGTTTCAATGTGTTTTGGTTTTGTAAGCCCCTTACACAACTGTGTACTTGTTATTGGCTTTGTCCATTAGAAATTAGAGGTTTGTGTTTGAAATGGGCTCTGTCTGCAATCATTCTCCATATGTCAAAGCCAAGTTTTGGCATGGAAATTTGTTTTAAAATAGTTTCCTGGCTTTTTTAAGACTGAGCTGTTTTGCCTAAAAGAAAACATTATTTCATCTGGAAATCACGACCTAGGAAACCAATCTATTTATAACTACCTGGAGTTCTGCATATTTTAGTACATTTGGCTGGCAATTGCACTGCTGTTAACATGAACAGGAGTCACACCGTCCTGAATTGATGGCTCGTCAGTTTGTCGAGTGTGATTGTGCTGTTTTCGAGATGATTATTTTGTTCCATTACTTATGTTGGAGATGGGAAACTCAACTTCCATGAGTTCCCTCATCTCTGTGCTTGCTTCTACCAGTTCCCAGGCTTGGGAGCTGCCTGGGATGCACAACTGGGTGCTGCTTTTGACCATTGGGAAAGAGAGCCTAGCTCAGCAGCAGTGTCAGGATTGCTAAGTCTCCCTTGATTTGAGATTTTCCAAGGTGCCTGTTGGAAAGACATCCTTATGGACTGCCATTCCATACCATTAGCACAGTTTGTTGAAGAGTACTCTGTGGTAGATGTTGGGCATTTAACCTGTCGGAGCAAACTTGGCATTGGCAGTAGGTATGCATTTTGCATCTTTGGCTGAAATTGTCCATAGCTGCTTCTGAAGTTGGAGAAGCAAGAGTGTGGAGGAGCTGTGCAAGGTTTGTGTGTTTCCACTGCAACAAACAGCTTGGTGCTCCTGGATTTCCCAGTTGCAGTGCTGAGTGTCAGCCCCATGGCCACATGAGGCACCATCAGCCTGCCCAGGCTACCTGGTGTTCACACAGGGACAGGTAGCTTCCCAAGGAGCAGGAGGACAGGCGGGACAGCAAACTTCTGCCCAGAAGGGAGAACTGGCAGGTCTGCAGCGTTCCTACCTCAGTTCACCTCCCGCTTCTCTTCTCGTTGGGTTTTACAAACAAAAGGAGTCTTTTTGCAAACCGACCTTGTGCCCAGTGCTGTGCAATTACTGACTTGCTCTGTGTGCTTTATGGTGCTTTTGAGGTTTGTTAGCTTAACGAGTAACTTCCAAAATATTTGGGGACAAGAGAAGTGTGGTTTTACAGGAATGCGAACTGACTGGAAGCACTAGTAGTTGTTGCTACAGGAACAAAACCAGCTAACTAGTACACAGAGCTCTTCAAAGGTCATGGGGATCTCCAAGAGGCAAAACTGCAGCGATAGCATTTCAAATAATGAATTTATAGCAGATTAATCATTATAATACAAGAAAGGAACTGTCTGTGTATCTTCTGGATATCTGGGGAAGCACAGGTTGTGCAAGTAATAGGAAAAATTGCGCTGTGAGTGGCAAGTTCTTCTCCCTTGGACACATTTGTGCCACCTTTGACAAACGGGTGTACAAATACTCACTCTTCAATGATTTTACCTGATTGTCTCAAAACTGTCTAAATTTCCTGGGGTGGATCCCAGACTATTCTCAGGCCAAGCAGTGGCTAAGTTTGGTAGACCTGAGGGGTTCATGTCCAAGACTGGACGATTCCCTGGATTAGAACATGCTTGAAATGACCCCACTCAGGCAAGAAAATTGCTGTGAGGTTACTAAATGAGAGCGCTACGTTTCTCCAAGAGAAACTGTTTGTATCTTTCCTCTACCTAGTTCCATCTGCAGCAGACCCTGCTTTCCTTGAAAAATGCATCTGACCCTCATGCAACTTTTGTGCCCTGTCCGTCTCTTCAAGCAGAAGAGGGAAAGTGTATCTGAGGCTAAGGAAAAAGCAATGGCAAATCTGGGGCGAGAACAGACTGAACAGGACAAGAGGTGATGTTCTGCCCCTCTACCATCAGGGAGGAGGCTGAACATTTGAAGGGAGGGCAACAGAAAGTACCTTTGCCAGCTTGCGAGCCCTGCTGTGGCTGCCTGCAGGTTTCTGGGTGTGGAAGTGCAAGTCCTGGCGTGTGTGTCAAGGGGACAGGGAAGCTGTCACAGGAAGATGGATTGGAGCAGACGTGCACAGGTGTGGGCTTGTGTTGCTCAGCCTTCTGAGACGCGCCAAGACCTGGCTTCCTCACGTATCAAGATACACCTTTTTTCATTCTCTTTCCCCACACCACCTTATTTATTTTTCTTTAAGGTTTTTTTAACTTCCAGGAGTTCTCATGGGGCAAGAGAGCTTCCATACTGTCCCCTGTTGGGAGCTCCTAATTAATGCAGCCATCAAGTCAGAATTTAGTGCACAAGTAATGAAATTCATAACCTGAGTTTTCTACGGCAGCATTAACTGTGACACAGATTCATCACTGGCGTATCATCATTAAAAGGCAGTGGAATTGCATTGGGGATTGATGTGATCATATGCATGTAAAGATCAAGATACCAAAAGGTGTGATTTATGTAATATAAGCATAAGCTGTAATCCAAAACCCTTCCCACATGCAGTGTGACAGTTCCTGTTTCCAGAGCAGTGATGGTTTTTAAATTTACTGCGTAAATGTGTGTGTGTGTTTATATGTTTTTATTTAACTCTTTTAAACATAGTGTTGTCTTAAGCTCTTTCTCTCTCTCTCCTTTTTTTTTTTTTTTTTTTTTTTTTTGCATGTTGAATTATAGCTGTAGTTAAATCTGCCCAATAGTTCAGTGTTACTGAAATGCTTTATATTTTTGGAGCTTGGGTGTTATACGTCAGCACTTTAATCCATTATCTTACAGGGAATATAGAAACACTGACATGTCAGATGCAGCCTTAATGAATAAAGCAAAAAGATATATATTATTATGGTTTTATCATTACTATAAAAGCTATCAGAATCATACAAGAAAGTTAATGAGGAACAAAAACTTCTTTTAGTTTTCAGGATATGTTACTTCTCCCCTTTCTACCCTTTGATTTGCACCACAAAAGAAAGAGGACAGAGCTGGCCCAGTTTGGTGATGAGGGCTGATCAGCAGCTGTCCCTGTGGTGGCCTTTGGAGGGAAAGGGACTTCAGGTGCAGCAGCAGTGCTGGGGTAACAAAGGAGCATGGCAGGATTCCTGCCAGAGTTATCTTCTGGTCTCTGGGAGCCCTTGGCACCTGCTTTGAAGCTGAGCCTAAATAATGTGTTCATCTTCCACGAGGAGTTCAACGCTGTTGAGGGAAGTAGTTGCTGAGGCTGCCTGCTTGGCAAATTTGTCAGTCAGCTTGTAGAGCTATAAGTGGGGCTTTGTGACGAAGGTTTATTGCTCTTTGCGGTTGTGTGGGAGTTTACAGAATTTTCTAGGGAACTCCTTTATCTCCCTAGTACAGCAGTGATTAAGATTTATTTCTGAAGTGCAGTGGTAGTTTGCAGCACTCAAGACATACCTCTAAGTCCTGGATGTTTTTTCAGTGTCAAACGTGTTGCTTGTGCTCTGTCCTGGGGCACAAGCACATCACAATGTTTGCTTGAAGGGAAAACTTGTAAAAGGAAGTGGGGTTGATCCAGTCTATCCTCCTAAATCTGACTACACTGGTAGCATTGTACCTTTGCAAGGAATAACGTTTTTGGTCCACTCTTGCTGGCCTCCTTTGGGTCTCTGTTGTCCAAACAGCAAAATTGATGGTGTTCAAGGTTAGGCTTTAATCCAGTGGGGTACTCAGCATCTCAGCCCTGATCCAGCCAAGCACATGACTGACTTCAGTGTGGGTCTGTCACACAGTTAAGTCAAGTTCATGCTTAAAATGCGAATGGTTGGCGTCAGAGTTTTCCCCCTTGCAAAGTCAGACCTTTAGTGAGAAAACCAGAGCCATACATTGCATGGACTATGTGCCTACTGGCCCCATGAAGGAGAAACAATATTCCCTACATCTCTACTCCTTGTTTTCTATTACACACAATATGTTATTTCTGTAGCTGCCCCTGACTCTGATGCTTTCCCTGCCCACTATTTTTTCTGCTCTTTGTGATTATTTGTGGTTCACTGGCGTGTAGGAAGCAACCACAGAAGATGTGGAGATGGGCCTGGGGAACCCACAGGGAAAAAGAGCTGGCACGGAGGTGGGTCTGTGCTACCCCCCTGCTATGGCATGGATAGATGCACTTCATGGAGAAGGACAGCACAAATAATAATCATCAGATTTTGGCTGTCCAGAATCCCTGGCCATGCTCACATGTGCCAAGCCCACCAGCCGCACCCTGTGAGTTTGGGGCCTTGTTTTAAATATCATGAGGTTTTGAATACTAACAATGTTAGGATTGGTTTTATTTATCCAGTAACATTTAGTCTTTGGGGTGTTTAATATTGACATGGAGTCTTGGGGGAGAGGGATTGATTTTCCTTGGCTTTGTTGTAAAGCCTTATGCATCTGGTTACACTTAAGACGTTAGCTTTAGCTAACAGCAAGCCTCTTGATAAAATTCACAATTACTGGCAATACTGTGGACATGGACTTATCTCCTGGGCACGTTTTGTAAAATTAAGCTATTTTCATTAAAAGAACAAAGAGCAGCATGGTGATGGAGCAGCTGTCATACTTTATTACAAAACACAAATATGTGGGAAATCAATTACAGCATGAGTGCGCACGATGCATATTTCCAGTAATCCCCCACGGCCGGGGGAAGGTAGAAGGCTGATCTGAGTGCAGAAGCAGATGGCAAGCAACTTTAGATAGCTTCACTGCCATTTTTACTCTTTCAAGTGTTTGTGCTTCTCCTTTGATCTTCATAACTTGGGTTTTACGTGTTTCATCTTCTTTCGTTTACTGTTTTCACATTTAACTTTCCTTTTAAATAACTTTAGCTTGGTGGAGTTTGTATTAGTATGGGGCTTTGTTATCTTCCATGCTGAGGTACTTAAGAAGAAAGACAGTCTCTTGCTGTCTTTTTTTTTGGTATTGTTCACATCCAATAAAATAGCGACTGCATCACTGCAGAGGACTTCACCATCCACCATGCACAGCTGTAGTGCCACAGTGAAAAAATCCCACCTCACAAAGTTACTAAGACATTGTGCATATGAAATTGCAGTAGACTTTCCTGGAAGGCAGAAGCTATGGGAGTGTGATGGCACACCCACAACAAAGCCCTGTGGAAGTTTGGTTTCATCAGTGCACATTACATTTAGTTCTTAAATTATTTTTAAATAAGTAAGCTGGAAGTAGTATTCTCTATGCATATAATATTTTCATATTTACCTAAAATAATTTGTGTTTAAAATAACTCCACTTTTATAAATAGAGCAGCAAAAACAACATAGGTCGACCTGAATAACCCCATGGGATCTGTATCTCTGCTTTTCTTACAGCTGTCAGAAATGATAGGAACAAAAAGAAGAAGGAACCTTCAAAGCAGGAGTCCACAGAAAACTATGAAATGACAGCAGAGTTAGATGATCTCACTGAGAAGATCCGAAAAGCTCACCAGGAAACCTTCCCCTCACTCTGCCAGCTGGGAAAATACACTACAGTGAGTATGGTTTGAGGCACATAGTGTTCTGGATATGCCTGGATGATGTGAATTTTGGAGGCTCTGGACATTTTAAATAGATGGAGCAGTAGATGCACTCTTTGCACCTCCTTAGCCAGGAAAAAAACAGAGGTGTGCGTGCAAACGCTGCCTGCTGGGGAGAGAAGTTGCGCTTAGATGTGAGCGCTACTTAGTGGCACCGCCAGAGACTCGTGGAGGATTAATCCAGCCAAGCGACCAGCTCCGAGACCATGAGTCTGTTACATTCCATCATTCATTAGAAATTTGTTGGCTTCCAAAGACGTGATCTCTGCTCGTGCGTCAGCATATTACAACTTCGCAGGTGTAGGGAGTTCTTAAATGCTGCTGGATTACTGGTGATAGTCCCAAAGCTACCAAGGTCAAGGAAAATATGAAACGTTTAAGTAAAACAGTTTCCAAAATGCTCATTTGCAGTTTATTCCTAGAATCATAGAATATCCTGAGTTGGAAGGGACCCACAAGGATCATTGAGTTCAACTCCTGGCTCTGCACATGGCAACCCCAAAAATTACACATCTTTTCCCGGTCTACCAAAATATCACATAGCAACAAATACTTCTGCTGCATTTAGAAATGAAAAATCAGGTCCCTCCATCAAGAAGCTCAGTATTATGGGAATTTCTCCAGAGTCAGGGAAATAATTTTTCTTCTATACATATATATGTTGCTAAATACAGAGAAGCTAAGTGATACTAACTGATTAAAAAAAAATCAATGTCAAGTTTGCAAATAATAAATAATAAGAGATGATAAAAAAATAACTAGGTAATGTTTAGAGCTTTATCAATAGAGGAATGACTTTGCTGGGTCTGGGCTTTCTGCAGCACTGCCTGTTTCAGAGGGAGACATGCAAAACATCCTGAGATAGTCAAGCATGTGCTCTCATTGCTGAGAGCAGGAGTTCAGGAGTGACCTGGCTGGCCCAAGGAGACAGCTGTCTCCATGGTCCTTGCCCTCCAGCCCCAGAAGAAGATCTGGGACCAATCCCCAGAGGCCAGGTGAAACACTTCTGTCACTGAATTGCTCTCTGTTTTGAGTAAATTTTCTGCTATTGAAACAAACATTAAATTTCTTAGAGTGAGGTAGGCAAATTCCTGGGTGCCATCAATATGCACTGTTTTAGCAAGCAGGGTGCTGTTCTTTGGCATTTTAATCTATTTACAAAACAAAGTGCAAGGCTCAAAACTGAGGTCTAAATGTATTTAGACCTGGTATTTAAGTGCAACAAAAGCAAGCATGTATGGTGTGATGTTAGAAGAAGGCACGATTTTCACGTCACCAAAAGTATTTTCACAAACACTTTTTACATTTAATTCTGAGCCCCATGTAGGTTAGGGAAGGAGCCTGTCCTCCACAATATTCTCTGGTCTTTCCCAGCAGGAACATGTTGGTATGTACTTCCCCATTACCTCAGAGCTAGCGGAGTGCAGTGCAGCTGGTGGGATGGTATGCATCCTGGTATTTGCCAAAGATCCTGGAGGGCTGAAAGATAAACCTGGGCACCTCTATACTTGCATTAGGTATTGGATGCTGAAGTATCATTAATATTTTAGCTCTTGAAATGGTACAAGCAGATGAAATTGGAGAGGGTCTTGTTGCATATCACACCCGCTGCTGATGCCTTCATCCTTAGGTTCCATCTGAACCCCATGGCGAGTTTATGTCCCTGTTGGAATTTCAGAGCACTTACTGAGAGCACCTGGATCTCAGTAATGAACAGAGAATCTTGTCTGTCTGTGGAGCACGAGTAGCCATGACCTGACCACACTCTGAGGCTGGGTATTGGTCATTCATATGTCAGGCCCATATCTCAGGAACAGCTCAGGGAAGGAGATTCCTTGCTTTTAGCATTGATCTGTTGGAAGTCCAGAGTGGTGTACCGCTGCACAGGGCTAAGCTTCCTCCTGCTTTATCATGGTACCATACAAGCTGCAATAACAAAATTATACCAAAAGAGTTACTTTTGACTTACCTTGAATCTTGAACTGATAGCAGTGGTGCTAAATACTGTTTTCTTACTGCATTCTCGTAGTTTGTTTGTGAAATGCAGAGTATTTTAATCTCTCTTCTAGGTAAGGTCTGGCAGCCCCTCCAGCATTTTATGTAGGACTTCAGTGCAAGAGCTCTTGTGGGAAGGACAGAGTAGCAACTGGGGCTGGAGTAAGGGTCATCTTCCCCTCCAGCCTCCACCAGCCCAGGGGCAGGGGAAAAGCCTTTCTGCAGCGCTGAGGATACAGGAGGAGCTGGGATGTGGGAGCTGTGTGTGCTGGTCACAGAAGCATAGCTCCGGTGCTTGGACACCACCACCAGCTGCTGATCAAACAGCAGGGCTCCAGCAACAATCTGAGACACTTCAAATAGAGACCAGAAATCAAAAAAACAAAGGAGCTCACATCCCTTTTTCTAAGTGCTGAGTCCAAGGGGAGCTTATGCCACTCTGCTTTTCTTGATAGCAACAATCTAGTACAGGTAGAAGATTGCCCCCAGTCCTGCTTTTATTTGTAGTTCTGTGTGCTTTCAGTCATGAAGCATGGCATGCTCACACTACAGAGCAC
This sequence comes from Erpornis zantholeuca, assembly GCA_013400515.1. Classification (NCBI taxonomy): domain Eukaryota; kingdom Metazoa; phylum Chordata; class Aves; order Passeriformes; family Timaliidae; genus Erpornis; species Erpornis zantholeuca. The sequence continues at coordinate 203,277 of VZTN01030650.1, forward strand.
ACAGACTGCTTTTACAACCTTAGAGTTTTTAATTTAATTCTTTAAGTGAGGGGTGAAAAGGGAGTGTTTGTAACCAGTGTGGATTCAATGTGGAATTTTGTGAGCCTTGCACTTGTCTACTGACAGGGATGGTGGATGGAAGAAACTGTTCTGCAAGAGCAGCCCCAGAGTGCTTTTGGTTATGTGATCATCCAAACTGTTTTAAAAGAAGATTTCATTTGTTGCTATAAAGAGCAAAGAATTTTAAGTGTAAGAGTGTGAAGTAAAAAAGACCTTACAGAGATATAGTAAAAAAACCAAAAAATCTGTTCAGGCGTTTGGCTTGTGTATCTGGCTCCTCTCACTCTTAGGCACTGCAGCCTGCATTTCCCAGAGGGAAAGGTTACATGGTGATTTCCCCCTCCCCCCGCTTCATTGTGTGTTTTTACCTGTTAAAAATGGGTTTGGAGAAGCATTTTCAATGATGTTTTTTTATAGCCATCTGCTCTTTAAAAAGAAAAAGTGGTCCCATGCTTTGCATAGTTAATAGAAGTCTACTTAAAATAATGGGAGAATATCACTTGTATTAAATTCCCTGGGTCATTTGACTTTACCAGTTGCATTTGGTGGGCAGTGACAAGTACAGGTCTTCCAATGATGAGAATCAGCAAGCTGTTTAAATGTAATGGATTCCAAAAGTCCATCATAAACAGATCTGTTTTATTACTGTCATCCAGGTAAGAGAGTGCCTGAGTAATTTCTCTGGAGATGTCATACTTTATAGTATAATTGAGTGTAACTATACTGCTTGTCCCTTGAGAGTGGTATTATTTGTAAGTCTACAGCTGTGTTACATCCAGCCGTGTGGTAAAGGGAGGATAAAACAGAAAACAATTTGGGCTCTGCACACCCTTGCTTCAGGTTCTGCTGGGTTGCTCTTGGCTGGCTCAAAGTGAGGAGGTTCCACATCTTGGCAGCATTTGGTTCTTTTCAAGTGCTGGGCTTAGAAGTTATACAGCTATTGTTCTGTGCCATTGCAGAGGAATATATATATATATATATATATATGTGATATATGTATATGTAAAATGTATGTATCTCCTGATACTGGGACTGAGCAGGGACATGTGCCGTGGTCCTTGGTGAACTCGCCAGAGCTGGAGTGCATTGCTGCTTTTACTAAACAGGCATCACGAGTGTTCCTGATTAGGGCAGAGTGCCCCTGTGAGCCTTGTTTCCTTTGTAAAGTGGATTTTAAAGACAGTAGGGATTCAGCTGCTGTGTATGTTTCTATGAGTACCTCATCCCATATTGTTAATGTGGAGACAGAGCAGCCTGCAATGAAAAAACAAAAATGATGGAAAAAATGGGATCAATTTATGTGGCAAAAATGGCTGTTTAATTGGATTTCATAGCAAGGTTGGGCTTTTCCACTGATAAAGATGCCACTAGGGTGTATTACAGTATTGTTCTACCATATGTGCACTGGTGCATAGGCCTGAAAAACATGCAAGACTGCTCCTGGAAAAGACACCCAAAAACACGCTTCTGTAAAATATTCAGGAAAAGTCATAGCATCTGCATCTTTTTCACAGCATGGATAGAGATCTCCAGGCAAATTTAATCAGAGTTCCTGTTTCTATTGTGCATTGTTTTAACTTCATGTTTAATTGTTCAATGTATACACTGATAATGAGTCAGTTTGGGGTTTTTAGATACTGAAAAATGCTGCTAAAAATCCAGATCTTTTTCCTGTGACACTTGTGTCAACATGTGTTAACAAATAGAATGTTAAAACTCTTTCTATTTGTAACATCTCAAAGATAATGTGCAAACCACATTAGCTCCAATGCTGAGGGATCTGGCACCTGGCATAATAAAACACCTGGTTATTTTGTATTTTATTAACTGCCCCTTCTCTTCAGTTTGCATAATAGAGAGTTAGATTTACATTTGTTATGACGGCTGTGCATTACTCCTAATAGAAGACACGTCAAACTTCCCCTTGCTGGCACTGCAGCATGATAAAGTAACCTCATATGATACTGATGAAGATTTCGTTCACACTTGCTGGTTTCATGCAACGTCTTTTTTTCCAGATGGATACCCTATTGTAAAATGATTTCCTGCTTTAGGCTCTGCTTTCTGTAGCTCTCTGCTATGCCATCTTTCTATGAACTGGATAAACTGCCTATTAAATTTAATTACAGCCTGAATGACTGCACATCTTGATCTTATTTTTCCTCCAATGTACTGTATTTCACCAAGGTCCTTGAGGATGAAATAAAATAAATCTGAAGGATGCATACTCCAGTAGCCAAAAGAAATGTTTCAAAGGGCATTACAATGACTGTGAACCCATTAGTTTTGGACCATTTTGAAGGCAATTCTTTAGGTTTAGCATTATAAAGACATTTTCTTCTATCTTCCTTCTGTCGTTTAAAAAAACCCAAAACAAAATAGAGGAAGTTTCCAGAATAAAAATTCAAATAGAAATGACAAAATTAATTCATTATCTCCTGAAGAGATGGGTAGCAGGAAGGAGCACATATTCTCCTTTGGACTGCTCAGCATGGCTGGCATTTATTTTTTGCAATTAGGACCTAATGTAAATATTCCTGGCTCACATCTCCACCCTGTTCCAAGTGAGGGTGAATGTCAGGCTGGCGGTGCCCTGGGGACCTGTCAGGAATTTCCCCTTCATGACTGATAGTGGTGGTGATGTTCTGTGAAGGCAGCACTGGGATGGGGTCCAGAGCATCAGGGCCAAGCTGAGCTCACTCCACATTCCCTCACCAACCTCTTCCAGTCCTGTGTCCTTCCTGTGAAGCAAAGAAAGCTGACAAGATAATGGCTTCACTGGTTTTCAAGGAGGTGGACGTCCCCACCGCCTTGCTATCAGCAGTGGTGGTGGCAGGCTCTCTGGGAATGTTTCCTCCAAGGAAGTATGATCTGTGTAATTTGAATGCTTTTTGATGGCTATTTAATCTGCCATGTCTGTTAGACTTTTAGGTTGAGACTCTGCTCATTTAACTTTAATTTTAAAGTTAATTTAACATTTTAACTTCAGCCAGCTAAGACTGAGGCAGCTGATCACATTCATTTCCTCTGCAGCTGGGGAGAAAGCCTGAGCATATTTTTACAGGTATAAAATTCCTCCTGCAGTGAAGAGGAGATCACCCAGATGCTGAAGTTTGCTGCAATGCACACTAAACTTGGTGGTTCATGGAATAGGGGATTGGGGGACACCATTACACTGTCTGCATCCTAAATAGCATTGGATCAAATGCTGGCACTACACTGCATGCGAGGGCAGGAGGAGAGGAGCTCTGGGTATTTCAGAGCTCCATCAGTACCTGTTTCTTGTCATTCTATGGGAATCCTGGGTGGATTGGAATGGACTCACCAGGTCTCCTCATGACACCCAGTGTTGGTAGGCTGGCATCAAATGGGTCACAGCAGATTTTGAGTCAGACGGTTCTTGGCTGACATGCTCAGCTTTTTCAAGGGTTAAGTGATAGTTCCAAATGTATGAAAATGTGAGTTTGATCACAAACTTAACACAAGTTTCCTATTCACTCTAGAAAATGATAGACATTTTGGTTGAGATAGGTGACTGTAGATGCCACCAGAATGTCCTTGTTACACTTCCAGCAGTGGAGTGTATGTTGGCGGCACCATCAAATGAGCACACAGCATTCATCAAGGCACATGGGGTTTTCCTTAACATCATGTAAATAAATGCTCTGTAGGTCATGGGAGACTCTAGCTTCAGAAAGCTGTGGCACAGCCACAGAGCAGAGAAATTAAGCAGAACTAATTTTCTAAGACCTTAAGTATGTGAAACTATGTTCCAAATATTGTGCTGCTTTTTCCAGATGAGGACCCAATATTCTTGTTCCACTGTTCATTTATATTTTCTGGGGTACAACTGTAAATTGTCTTTCTCAATGCACTTATTATATAATGGCAAGGAAGAATAATGAGGGTGGCATTTGGAAATGTTTAAGTTCATTTGTATTCCTTGTACAGATGGCCTCTGCAGTCATAAGTAACAGAGAAAAATCCAAGGAATTCTCAGGCGATTAATACAAGTTTAAAACCAGCATCATCCCAACAGCAAGCTGCAGAAAATGCCTGGAATGTTAATAGAAAGTACTTCTGGAAGGAAAACGTGATTGTTGTTTCCTTCCCTTGAAAACCGTTTACTGAAAGGGATGTTGTTGATTTATGGTGCCTTCTGTCTGTCTTTCCAGAACTCCAGCGCAGATCATCGGGTTCGACTGGACCTTGGGCTTTGGGACAAATTCAGTGAACTTGCAACGAAGTGCATTATTAAAATAGTGGAATTTGCAAAGCGATTGCCAGGCTTTACAAGTTTGACCATTGCAGACCAAATAACTCTACTCAAAGCAGCCTGCCTGGATATACTGGTATGTATTTTTAACATCATTGTTCTCCTACTAATGCGTTTTCTATTCTTCTTTTTATTGTAATTGACAGGAAGAGGCGGGGGGAGGAATACAGCCCTGACTTATTGTTGTAAAATTGAACTTACTGGGTAGTCTGGTGCAGTCAGAAGATGACTCCAGCACACCTGCAGAGGTGTGTTGAGAGGGATGAGCATATTTTTCTAAATAAGCCCTTACACTTTGTGGGTTTCAGTAAAAAGGGCACATTTTGGTATTCTGTCATGTAACTTTGGAAAATTTTCTTTACTGTTAACACTGAAGAGAGACCTGTTTCTCCTTCCTTCCTCCTCCCTCAAAAACATAATCCTCTGCATAAAGGATACCTATGCAGGAGAGACAGTCCACTGTATAATGGTTTAGGAATGTGCTGTACCTGTGGTCATAAGGGAGTTTAAGGAACAAGACACAAGTCTTCAGATTTATTGTTTTTCAGGTTTTAGGGGGGGAAATGGTGTGCCTGGAGCCTGTCTGGTGTAAGCTTCTGGCACTCACATCCCCCTGCTTTCTCTAGTACTGCAGGTATCTGTGGAAGTGGCCAATATAATGGACATGGTGCAGATATTAGCTAAAGGTAATTTAAATTTAAATAGGCAAATATACAACCTGCAGGAAGGAACTATGCAGGTGGGCAGGGATTTTTTCTCTAGACCTTGCCTTGTCACTATGTCAAGGCAAGCTCTCTTCCCTCCCTTTGTCTCTGGTTGTTTCTGTCATGCTGACCTTCAGAGGAGCCCTCTGGGATCTCAGCATTTCTTTATCAAGACCTTAGAGGTCTTCGGGCTTTTAGTGGCAAATCTGCTTCGTATTATTGGTTGCAGCAATAACTCACAGTAAAGCAGTATGTTCAATGTAAACATATTTTAAATGTTTTATTCTGAGCACAAACCTTCAGGTCCTCATTGAGCCAAGCATGGTCAGTCAAGAGGCACATTGTAGGATGGCTAGTGTAGATATATTTTTTGTCATGACACAGGAGTTTAAACTAGGGAAGTCGAAGTTGAAGTAATTAATCTTGGACTTTCTAAAAGTGCATTGCTTCAAACAGGATCATGTTGAGGAGGACGTTAACTGCTGTGACCTTTTCCTCTTGTTTTGTCAAAAGCTGTTTGGAAGAATCGCATCAAGAGGACATTGATGAAGGAGGAAGAGGGGTAGGAGAGGGGAAGGGGTATCATTCTTTGGCCTATAGAAAAAGGGAAGGTTGAGGTTGCCCTGCCATGCTTGAGAGTCACCTCTTGTTGTTCCCTTAATGCAGGCACTCATTCAGACTCAGCCATCTCATTGTTACTGAGAGTGTCCCTCCGTGGGGCAAGGCCATTCGTTACCAATTGCACGCCTGTCATCACCAGCTCTGTCCTGATAAGACTCTCTTAGGTTTCCCTTACACCAGGGGCAGATGGTGATCAAAAAGCTGCGGTGTTGCCTCGAGTGTGTTCTGCCAGCAGCAGGGGGTGGGAACTGCTTTGTGCTGTGCTGCTGTAGTCTGTAACAAATAGTGAATACAGAAACTACTCAAAAAAGGTGGAGAGGAGCCAGGATATAGCAAGAATCTGTACATCCAAATTCTTTACCCCTAAAACTTAAGCCCTTAAGCTGCCACCCTGTTTGCTTGTGCCATGTCCTGTTTCCATAGCTGCTGGACAGTAAATACCCTAATTCTATAATCCTGCAAGCTCCTGGTACTCTTTGTTGGGGTGGGCAGTGGGAGCTTGCCCTGGGAATATGCACAGCCCCGTTGCACAGGGTCCCTACAGCAGCTCCACTCAGTGCTACCATTGCCAACACCCACTCAAAAATTGAAGGGACCCTATTTGGTAAAAAAGCCTTTTGGGGCTTTATCTAAAGGGCCTCGAAAAATACACTATGATCAAAATGATTAAATAAAAGCCCAGTTGCCAGATTAGAGAAAGAGTATGAAGCAGGTGGTAAATGGTGACTTTATTTCAACTAATTAATGCATAGGAAAGGTTGATTCTTTAATATGATTCACTACTTTGTGGCCATTGGCAACCTTCAAGCTCTACTTATAAACTTTACTGAGGCCTGTCATTCCTAATCACCTGCTCATTCTCTTTTTTATTTTTTACAAAGCCAGAGAAGGTGACACATCCGAGTGAGCAGGGCACAGTGAGTGCTATAGGAGCCCGCAGCTGGGAGGAACTGAGGCTTTTCCAAAACCAGGAACAGATACTGCATGCCAAATAGTCCTAACTTTCCTGTGTGACATTTACAGAAACTTTATGTGACTATTTTATGTGCTGCTTAAAAAGAAAATGGGATAATTAGCATGACACAGTAATGTGTAGTGTGTGTGCCGCCTGTGAAATGCTGTATCCATTAAGTCTGCATCACCTGCGCATAGCTGGAATTGCAGTGCCGCTCTCTGTCTTTATTTAAGCTGAACATCAGTACTGGGGCTGTTTTAATAGCACATATTTCCACCCCCCCAACAAGTCACTTGTCCTAGTTATGAGTGTTTCAAATGTTCCATTTTCTTGTGCCTTGAGAGGCAGAGCGAGCACTGTTCTCCCTCCTGCTGCACTGAGCACCCAGTGGCTGCTGTGTGAGCTCTGAGGAACAGGGCTATGAGCCTCACAGTGTGCCCTCATGATCCTGCTGCTCTGACATGCCCTGGACATGTTCCCAGAGCCCCATATGCAGGAGGAGCAGTGTGGGGCTCCCAGGTGGGGTGGCCAGGCTTGCCTGCCAGCAGGACCCAGCTTCACTGCCCGCCTGTCCTTCAGCACGAGCTATGGTGAGTTCTAAGCGTTTACAGACCCTGCCAAGGTCTCTGCTCAGTTGGTTCCTGTGGCTGTGGATGCCTGTTGTGGTTTGACACTGGCTTAATGCCATGAGAGCCGCTCGCTCCCCCTCCCCTGCCACAGCTGGGCAGAGGAGGGAAAAGGAAAAAAAATTAACGAAGGCTTCATGAGTTAAGGACCAGGAGAAACACTTCAAGGGCAAAACAGGCTCAACCTAAGTTGCGAAGTGAATTTATTGCTAACAGAATCAGAGAAGGATAATGAGAAGTAAAATAAGGCCTTAGAACATCTTCCCCCATCAGCCCCTCTCTCTTTCCCACTGACAGCGGAGGGAGACAGGGCATTTGGTCAGTCCATCACCGAGGTTCCCCTCTGCTGCTCTGGGAGAGGAGTCTTCCTCTGTGAGACTGTGGGGTCCCTCCCACAGGAGGCAGTTCTCAGTGAACTTCCCCAGCGTGGGGCCACTCATGAGTAGCAGCCACACTGCACCTGCTGCAGTGTGAGTCCCTCCCATGGGCACACAGTCCTCCCAAAACCGCTGTGCCATGGGTGCCTCTTTCCATGGGGTGCACTCCTCCAAGGACAGGCTGCTCCAGCCTGGGAGCAGGGCCCTCTCTCTCCACTGGGTCTCCCACTGGATCACAGCTGCCTCCAGGCATCCACCCGCTCTGGCATGGGCACCTCCCCCATGGGCTGTGGGTGGATCTCTGCATCCTCTGTGGATCCCCACGGGTTGTGGGTGGATCTCTGCATCCCCCGTGGATCCCCACGGGATGTGGATGGATCTCTGCATCCCCCATGGATCCATGAACTGTGGGTGGATCTCTGCATCCCCCGTGGATCCCCACGTGATGTGGGTGGATCTCTGCATCCCCCGTGGATCCCCATGGGCTGCAGGGGCACAGCTGCCTCACCATGGTCTGCACCACAGCCTGCAGAGGCATCTTGGCTCTGGCACCTGGAGCTCCTCCTCCCCCTCCTTCTCCACTGACCTTGGTGTCACCATGTTGTGTTCACTCACATGTTCTCATCTCCTCCTCTTCTCTGACTAGAATCCAAAATCTTGTGACTTTGTTTTGATCTTTTTCTTAACTATGACATCACAGAGGTGTTACCAGCCTTGCTCATTGGCCCAGGTTTGGCCAGCAGCATGTCCATCTTCAGAGCCATCAGCCATCGGCTTTCAGCAGCTTCCTCACAGGAGCCATCTTTGTGGCCCCCCTGCTACCTAAAACCAGGATGTGCCAAACCAATACAATACTTAAGCCCCTCTTAAACAGACTTACAAAGGAAATGGTGCCAGGAGCTCAGTAAACTGTGATGGGTATGGGCCAAAGAATTGTTTTATATACAAACACTAACTCTGGAAGGGAAATAACATCAAGCTTCCTGAGGCAGCTCGAGGCGCCAACCGAGGATCATGGAATTTACATCTTGTCTGGTGCCAAAAGTTTTAGGGATAAATATTACTAAAATTCAGTCAATAACCCTTGTAAAAGTGAGTGCTTCTGTCTGCAGGTACACTGGCTCAGCAGCAGCCAAGCATCCCCAGCCTTGCTGAGCTCTGGCAAGACGAATGTGGAAAGAATCCAGAGTCCAGTCCATCTTAAATCCAATGGATAAAAACCTGAGAAGTCCTTGAATGCTAATCCTTAATGATGTAATTTTTGTTTTCTGTTGTAAACCCCTGTGCACTGATGTCAGGAAGGAATTTGTGTGTGTGGAACAACCCATGCTGACGGGGTTTGGCAGTGCCCTGGGGCATCATTGCTTCAGGGTCACCTGCCTGGGTTTCTCCTCTGAGGGAACTATCCCAGCCAGCTGAGGCAGCTAGTGTCAAACAACAGCATTTCATGAAAAATAGGCCCAACTTGTCCTGCCTAATCTGTTTAAAATGAGTAACAATTCTATGGTAGCAACAATGTCATAAATGCAACTTTCTGGCTGACCTTGGTTTTGTGCCTCTGGTAGGTTTTTTGCTTTTGTACTTTGTGACAGACTCATAAGAATCCCAAATGCTTTAATATATAAATATGCCTTAAAACAAAGGGCCCTTTAAAAATGAGGAAGAACTGTATTTATGGCTGCAAGTGGCATTTAGGAGCAGAGTGACAACTAAAATGCTTTGGCTTGGTTGCAAAATCTAAACAACATTGAGGACATTAGGAGTTCAGTTTAAAACGGAGAAAGATACTGTGATTTCTTATTTTGAAGTGCTGATGTTTCCCATATGTTCTTCAGTGAATATGAGCTTGAAATCAGCTTCACTTTGACACTGGAAGTTTGCCCAAGAATGGTTTAGCAGCGATCAGCAATATCCATGGCGTTTCACAGATCCTGATGAAGGACAGAAATTAAAAAAAAAAAAAAAAAAGAAAAACACCATTTCAAATGATCTGTCTTGGAGTTTAATAACAGCATGTTGTGGGATAATGTCAAAGGAATGCAGAGGAAACCTGAGACCTGATTGCTGCAGTCAAGCTAAGTGCATTGCTGAAAACACACCGTTGATCTTCAGCTGTGCCAGTGCCCAGTGGAGCAGCTGACGGCTGGTGCAGCCCTTGGGGTATGAAGGCCTGAAGGCTGCCTTCAACAAAAACCTGTCCTACTTACTACCTAAGCCTGGAAATAGCGTAATCCTACACAGTTTTATGTTTTAATTTTAAATTTTGCAGAGCCCCTGCAGGTCCCTTTCTGTGCATGCACATAGGGGCCTGGCTTGAGGCTGAGTAACCTCACCCCAGATTTGTTCCTGATGAGGATCCAGCCTGGAAGTTCTTCCTCTGCGTTAGCCCCGGGGGTCTCTGTGCTGAGCACTCCTAGCATGCACCCCCAGGCTCAGTGGGGCTTGTGGCGCTGGGGAACAAGCGCAGGGAGCTTTGCTGCGAGGGAGCCAGCAGCCTGGGGTATGGTGGCAGGTGTGTGTTCAGCCTCTGGGCTGTTGGGAATGATCGCTCCAGGGCACCCTCTGGGCAGGGATCTCTGGGCAGTGCAGCAGCCGGTGTCCAGACCTGCCCTCTGGGGGAGGATCTGGGGGATCCATATCTGCCAGCCCTGCTTGGGCAGCTGCTGGGGAAGCTGCAGGCAGCCTGGGGAAAACACCATGGCATTGCCCAATTAAGCTCCCAATCCTGCTCTGCTAATTTGTTGGGAAGGGAGGAACTCTCCTTGCTAAGGCTTACCAATTGAAAGACGACTGGAATCCAAGGGGCTGCCTTTCTCCCCAGCTGAGCTAAGAGAAAAGCAGTACCAGGTAAGAACCTGGCCTTGTTCTCCCAGAGTTGGATACCTGATCATTGCCAGCCATGCTCCCTTACTGAAAGGCAGCTGCTGCCCATGCAGGCCTCAGGTGGGAAGAGCTACACTCCAGTTCCTCTTTCCTCCAGTTTACTTACTAGAGAAGTAATCCAAGCAGCTCTTAGGTGTCACAATAAATACGCAGCTTTTGAACCTTTGTTTTCTTGAACATCAGATATTCTCCGTCCTTCTTCTCCTTTGTATGCAGTCTTTCAATGATTTAAAAGAGCAACCCACAGTGAACTTCAGGGGAGAGCATGGCCAGTGGTTACTGGCATTTCCAAATGTGGTAAAGATGCTGCTTCTTACTGACAGAGTGCTGTGCTTTATAATGTTAATTTTTTTCAATGATCCTACATTGAACACATTGGCTACTACATAAAACCTAGCAACCAGCAGCCTTTTAAGATGACATATATTATGGGGAATTTGTGGTCACTGAGGAATTCATGTGCTGTGTGTTTGTATTTATGCCTCTCTTGGTCATTGATATAAGTAATTTCAAGAATTTACTCTAATTTGGGGATAAGGCAACAGTGTGAAACATGCCTGTCCAAAGTTTCAATGCTTCAGTGTATACCCAGAATGTGAAATAATGTTATTGCTGAGATAGAAAATAGTTTAAAATCCATCTGCAGAAATACACCCTATTAAGTCTCTTACCAAGGAACTGAAGAGAATAAAAGCTTCCCTATAGGTGTCTTACAGACCATGTCCTCCTCATTCTCCTCCCTGCTTATTTGAAGCAGTGTTGGCAGGCAAAGATGAAAGTGGGAGAACCAAGCCCAGACTGGTCAGCTGTCATGTGCTAGAGCCTCTGACTCAGAGCCTCGGCAGCTATAGGAGTAATTAAATTCTCCCAGTGCTCTCTTATATTCATGTAGATCTTTTTTGTTGTATCTTTAAAACCAAGTACGATGGGAAATAAATACAGTCAAGCCCTGAAAAAACACAGCTGTAGTCTTAGCTCAGCTAATCAGCCTGACTTCAGCAGGGTTTTAGTTCCGTTTAGTTTAGGGATAAGCCCTCTCCCACCTCTTGATTATTTTAAACATTAAGCATTGATATATATAACAGAAATATGTCAACATGATGGACGTCTCTTTATTTGGTCCTTAAGGCTGTGTTCATTAATTGCAGCTGTACAAATGATCCCATGCCACAAAGAGCCTATCCTGGGACACATCCTGGGTTTGCTCTGAGAGATGGAAGTGTTCACGCACGCACTCCCTCTCCCTGGCCACGCTGCCACCTCCGCTGTGACAGTGCTCTTGACGCTGCCCTTACCCCAGAGGCATTTGCTAACAAAATGTAGAGCATCCTCGGTGTTTTATTCATGTGTTTTGCATTCCTCCCTGTCCAGTTAGAGGTGTGAATCCCCATCCTCCCCTCGAAGGCTCTTTCATCCGGGGTCAGCACTGGGTGGCTGTCGGCATACAGGCGAACTTGCCAAAGCCAACACTGCCTGGGCGCGCAGGAATGAACAACACTGTCAGCAGCTTTGCACCAGGCAGGCAGGGTCTGCCACCACTGGGGCTCCGCAGGGGGAAGCGCCAGAGCCTGCAGCAAGGCTGGGAGCCAGCAGGCTGAGGAGGTTTGGTGTTACAGCACACAGAAGTAACAATCACCATAAAAGAAATGCTGGACCAACTCCTCAGGCCTCTGGCTGGGCTGGCAGTAGTCCTGTGTGCTGCCATTTGGAGGTGAAAAGTTTGATATTCCACTGGGTGTGAGCTCCCACGCTGACAATGTGATCAGTACCCCAAGGAGACCCTACCTGCAGCTGCTGGGGAGATGGAGGGTTTTGTCCCCATAGCAGTATTTGCCTGTCTGCTCTCCCAGAAGAGGGGAAGGCACCCCAAAATTCTGCCTCTTTGGCAGCTCACAGGTACCCACACTCAGTCCCACAAGGTACCCACAAGACCATCATTGTCCTTGCTGAAGACAACCCAGAGAAGTGCTGCCATGCAAAAGTGATCCCCAAAATCAATGAGATATGCCTTTGTTCAAAGAGGTGAGATACTTCTAGGGTCTTGTTGCATCATACCAGCAGTTCATCAGATCAATCACATTTTATAGTTGGGTGTGGATGGCAGACTAATTAAAGACCTCTTTTTGTGGCTATCACTGCAATATTGGTGACCTGAGTGGTGAGAGTTGCTCTGTAGTTTTCATTATTTCATAACTAGGGGGAAATTTCTGTTCTTAGGTTTGTGTTACAAGAAATACAATAGTCAATATAGTTAGGTTGTACCTGGGAGTTTTTGTGCTGCTAGAACTGCACAAACTGGAGTTTGTTTTCAGATTGTTCTCATGTGGCCAAGTACTGAAGTTCCACGGAGTCATTCACCACACTGAGAAAATGCAACAAACCTCTCGTGGATTAAATTCTTCAGGTTCCATTTTTCTTTCTTTTTTTTTTTTTCCCCACAGATCCTTAGAATTTGCACAAGATACACACCAGAACAAGACACCATGACGTTTTCAGATGGCCTTACCCTAAACAGAACTCAGATGCACAACGCCGGATTTGGCCCACTGACTGATCTCGTGTTCACATTTGCCAACCAGCTCCTGCCTTTGGAAATGGATGATACAGAAACAGGTCTCCTTAGTGCCATCTGCCTAATCTGTGGAGGTATGGTACAGCATGAACTCTGCTGCATTTCAAAAGGACAGACCTGATAATGTCTTCATTTATGTTCTACTTGTTTCGCTTTCCTTTACTTACACATATAAAATATATATATATTTGTAACATTATGATATGTGTTATATAAAATACTTACTGCTAAAGGTTTGTTTTCCACTGGTGATAGTTACTGGTTTTATTACTGATAATTTGAAAAAAAATAGTGGAATAATTCTTTCAAGAAATCAGTTCTGTTGTTTGCCTAAGGGCGTTGAGATACCTCACAGAATGGTTGGAGTTGGAAGGGACCTCTGGAGATCACCTGGTCCTGCTGTGTTTTTGCTAAGCAGTGTGTGGGTATCTGCATGAACGAGCTTTCTTACAGCAAGATGCCCAATTACACAGCTTTTACTCATAAATATAATTGTGTGGCATCTGCATTGGTTACAGTCACATGGAAGTCATTGGTCATAACTTCAGCAAAAAAATGTGTTATACTGCCAAACTGAGGCTGAAGGCAATTTGAAAGGGTGATTGTCCAGTAAAATAATGGGTTTAAAATACAACAGTTGGATTCTCAGATAGTTTAATTACTTGGTCTCTCTCCTCCTTGACAAAATCTGGATTTGCAATAGAAACACACCTTGTTTAGCTGGGCCATTTTGTTGAATGGGTGCTACTAGTGAATGTTTGAAAAACAAGAGTCAGTCTTTGTTGGCAGTGGCCCTTTAGTACAAAATCATTCCGATTTTATGTGTGTCTAACTCTAACCCATTAAAGGCATTGATGGGCTCCTAGATGTCATTGATACTTGACTGATGTATCCTGGTGTGGAGGGGTGGCATTTGTTGTCACTCAAGCCAGCACTGCCATCTGCTGATTCCTGATGGTAACTCACGTTACTGTAGCAGTGGTAACAAAAAAGAGCTATAATCTCTATGTGTACCTGGGTAGCCTATCAGTAACACATACAAAATTAATTCCAAAATATCGTTTGCAGTAAGGTGTTTTCTCCTTGTAAAGGGAGGTACAGGAGCAAACTGGTAATTCTTGACCACCCAAATGACAATCCTTTCCAGTCAACAAGGGAAAAAATTAATCCAAGTTTCAGAAAGCCGTGGTTTATCCTCTTCTTATGAATGCTCAATACAGAGTGTGGGTTATTTGGTGGAGAGTAAAATGAAATTCATGGATTGCTAATCAAGAACATGGAGGAGGTTTTGTGATTTGGAGTTTATTTTAAAAAATAAATATTTAAAATCATATGAATGATATGATACTTTTCTACAGATCGCCAGGACCTGGAAGAACCAATGAAAGTGGATAAGCTTCAGGAACCTTTGCTTGAAGCACTGAAAATTTATATCCGAAAGAGACGACCCAACAAGCCTCATATGTTCCCAAAGATCTTAATGAAAATCACGGATCTTCGTAGCATCAGTGCAAAAGGTACAGTGTCTCCCAATAACTCAGCAGGAGTGGCAGTGCTGCACTTCAGAGGAACTGGCCTCAACACCTGGGTTCTTATTTTTCAGCACATCTAAGAAAGGTCCTTGTGGCCTTCCTCTTCCCAGCTTTACATAATTCCTGCCTTGAAAATAGTTTTGCTTTAACACAGTGCTCCGTTCTCCATGCAACTGACCGTGAAAAAGATGTTGTGGGTTCAAGTGGCTTAGAAAATCATTAGCAGGAAGTCTTTGTTAGTCATTTTAGGACAAGATAAAACCTTCGTTAATGTTTACAAGGGGGTTCGGACCAACACGTGCTTTGCATCACCAATGTCTTTTGGAAAACAGTCTGGTTATAGACTGCAGAAAGCACTTGTGCAATCAAAATTCCCCTGAGCTGTGGTCTGACTTATTGGACATTTAGCACTGATTTGATCCAGCATTTTGGAAATTCAGCCCCTCTATTCCAAACTCACCATGCCTAACCATGGATCAGCTTTAACATTTTGTGTAGTCTTGTATGTGCTGGATTGATCCTGTGCAATACTCACAGTCTAAGCGCTGGCACACATGTTCTTTAAAGCACAGGTGTAGCTGAATGCTTTTATTTATCAGGCTCCCTGATGTAGCAGTCTGAAAACAGAGGCTAAAGTGCAACAATTCTTATTCTTATGGTGGTTGATGCCATTCCACCTTCTTACTCTGCTTACTCAGAAACAGATTTGCTAGCCCTGATAGATAAGCAAGCACATGAGCTTGTGTGTGCAGGTACCTGTGTAGGTTGGATTTATGCTTTTGGGAAGATTACGGATTTCATTTGACATGGTTTGGGGAAAGACTCGGGGAAAAAACACAGTAGTTAATTCAGGCAACTAAATACACTTGTTTTAAATTTAAACTGCAACTTCTCCACTTTAAACAATATAAATCCAAGTTAAAAGATTAAGTTATAGCTACCTTTATAAAAAAAAAAAGTGAGCAATTTAATTGGATTGATTAGAACCAAAAGAAGTAACTCGGAAGGGAAACACCAAAGCTGGAAGCAAAAGTATCCTAAAAAGGAACCACTTACCAGGTTATCTAAAGCTTGCAGTTTACCCTCAAGTAAAGCAAACTCCATCCAACTGAATCTACAAAATAAACTTAAAGCTGTATTGAGCTATAAAAGCATTTAGGGGAGCCCTTTGGTTCTGCTGTTTATGTTTGTGGGAAATTCATTTCCACTTCCCTGATTCTTTACCAGAGCCTTCCTGCTCCTCAAACACAACTCCTGTCTCTTTAAATTCAATTCACAAGAAAGGCTTCTTTTCATTCTGACATAAGTATTTAACTTTAATTATATCGTTAATGTTTCATAGTAGAACCAAATCATACCAAAGGATGGTGATGTCCTGGAGGGGTGGGGATGTCTTGAGTTTCATTTGCAAAGATGTCCATTAGACGATAATGACCTTGGATGGTACCTGATCCCTGAAAGCAATCACCAAAGCAAGCGTGAATCCGAAACACTGAGAGTGTCTCCTTTGCCATTAGAGGTATTGTAACTAAAACGTGAAGTGTTTGTAGGCCTGAAGCAAGGCAGCTCTGAGTTCTTCTCATCTGCTGAGTTCTCTTCTCCCCTGATTAAATTGGAAGTTTGCAAAACCTGAACAATTTCTCTGGCTCTGCACTGAATGACCACACAAACACTTCACTGCACAAGACATAACAGTGGAAAGCAGATGTTTAACATGGCTGAATTCAGTTCATCAGCACAGCTCTGACTACAGTTGGTTTTCAAAGAAGCTCTCAGCATCATTCTGCATTAATATCTTTCCCATTATAGTTATTTAGGAGACTTTTAAATCAGCATTCAATTGGAAAGTCAATCATGGCCTTTGTAGATGATTTTTTCGATGCTCCTCATGTAAGGCGTAAACATTTAAATGCTCTTTCCAATCTGGAGTGACCAGTGCTTTCTCCAGCATCTCCACTGCAGCAGCATGGATAAGCAGAATATTTCCAAAGGATCACTCTTCTGGAATAGTTCATCAATAACCAAACTATTTTCTCTGTAATTTTTTTGGTCCTTCTAGTTGTTTAAAAAATGCAGGTTCCTCTTCCATTGGACTCCAATTTTAAGATGTTCAGGAATCCTGAGCAACACAAATGCTGAGGTTCACAGCTGTAAATTGCTTGAAGTGCTGCCTGCCCAGTGTCCGGCAGGGTCTTGGCTGCTGTGTCCGTGCTGTGCTCGTGCTGTGTCCCTGCCTGCTGACCACACACCGAGACTTTGTGTTGGGTTTTTCCCTCTCTAAACCAGTTGTTGTTGGCTCCCAGTCTGAGTGGTCATGACTGATGCAGTAATTTTGTTTAATCCTGCATGCACTCACCTGCAGACAAATGCCTGTCACACATGACAAGCCCAACACCAACAGCCCCAGCCAAGGCAGAGCTGAGCAGCGCTCGGGGCTCTCAAACGCTTTGGGGGTTCATTAGCACAAGACAAAATGCCTGAAGAACACAGAAGGAAGCTTCTCCCCCCCAAAAGAACCCTTTTGCCTGAGTGTGTTCTTTTATAAAGTAATTATTTCTTAAATTCTGCATCTTATTTCACAGTTTTCTCTATGGTAAAGAAACGTTTTTGACTTAGATAACTGCAATTCTCTTGCAGGATTCACCTCACCTATTTACTATAGTGAGAATTTTTGTCATTCTTTGCAGATCCAGTGCAGAATAAAGACTAAATGTTATTCCAGTTTATAAAGACATCTACATGATCACAGCCTAATTTAATTTTTCAGAAGAGTTTAATGTCATTTTGGTTCCTTCTCTGAAAATAGGCAGCTCATACAATTTACCTGTATTGAAATACCAGTTGCTATGTCATAGGTTTGAATTTATTTGTTAAGGAGCACTCACCTAACTCCTTTCTCTTGAACTGCATGAAGCAGTTCACTCACACACGTTTGTATGCAAGAAGTATAGAAGGAGACACCAAATCCACGAGCAAAATACACCCTGAAATTACTACTGTAATGCAAACAGAAAGGAAATTGTATGAATCATGCTCATGGAAAGGATTTTGTGTTTTCTTTTTAAAGGTGCAGAGCGTGTCATTACACTGAAAATGGAAATTCCTGGATCCATGCCACCTCTTATTCAGGAAATGTTGGAGAACTCTGAAGGACATGAACCACTGACACCAACCTCAAATGGAAATACCGCAGAACACAGTCCCAGTATCTCACCTAGTTCAGTGGATAACAACAGTGTCAGTCAATCCCCTATGGTGGAATAAGACATTTTCCAGCTACTTCAGACATTCCTAATACCTTATGTACAGGGATGAAAAGCAAGAAAAACATTTCTACTGCTGCTTAGTTTCTGGACTTAATATATATCTATATATGTATATATATATAGATAAACTCAACAAGGACCAAGAAATTTTCATATGTATCGATATATACTCCTTGCTGTTTAAACTCTTAAAACTAGAAAATGCAAACTTTTGAAACTTTAAATCAGCCATTTCATGCAAAAAAAAAAATAGTTAAGCTTCTGTTTTCTTCTCTGAACACTCAATATTGCATGGTGACAAGACAGATCTCAGTCTTCAAATTCTGGTTGCATTTCTGATGACTTTGTACATACAAATGTATGGCTGTACTCTCCATACTGGATGTTTGGTGCTTTCCTTTTGTCTCTCATACCTAAAACGATCAAGACACCAACCACAGGACATGGACTACTGTACACATCCAGAGAAGGAAGTTGAAAGGACCGTCTGATTTAGTTGAAATATGAAAACTTGTCCTTGCTGCCCTCAGTTTGCATCTCCTTCTTTGTAAAAAGTATACAAAACGTCACTGCCCCAGCAGAAGAGGTATCGGTATCAGCATTAACTGCCAGATCAGTTATTCAGGTGTCATTTGTTCCACTGTTAATGTCACTTTAAATTTTAAAGAAGTGGTTTCTTAGCTGGCTGGTGACCTAGCTCCACAATTACCTGCTCCATTTCGACAGCAATGCTATAGCCTCCAAGGCAGAAACACTTTTCAGTGTTACCATGTTTTTGTTTACTTGTTCACAAGCCATTAGGGAAACTTCATGGGATGATAACCAGCAGACTCACATAGAGCTTTGGAATCAACTGAGTCCAGGGTATTTCCTTAAGAATCAACTGCCAGGAATCAGCTGGGTTTTCCAGCCTTCCAGGTGCTAGGGAAGTACAGCTAGGACTTCCAGAAACACAAGGAGAGAATCTGCCTTCTTGGCCTTGTTAAATCACCATGAAGCAGAGTGAAAACTGTGGTAGAATGGTTAACAGATTTAAAGTGTCAGTTTCTTAGGTTTCATTTAAAGCACTAGTGGATTTTTTTTTTATATATTCTAGCAAGTCTGTGATGTACTTTCACTGGCTCTGTTTGTACATTGAGATTGTTTAACAATGCTTTCTATGTTCATATACTGTTTACCTTTTTCCATGGAGTCTCCTGGCAAAGAATAAAATATATTTATTTTAAATATTGTGTAGAAGTAGTCCCTCTAGCCCATATTTTACACACACACACACATACACACACAGAGTAGTTTTCCATTTTTTAATGTTTAAACTTCATTTCAAAAAGCAGGTTTGCTGTTTGCAACCATGACAATTAAAATGTGCTTTAGCACAGCTGTCTAGAACATCTCTACAAGCCAGTCAGACAAATACATGACATTTCAATGAGTAAAAAAGAGCATAAAACTGTAGGTGTAAGAACAAAATGTTAAAATGCCTACACACAATAATAAAAACCATCAATTACATTATCACATAAAATAAGTCAAATGTACAAAAGTTTGCGACAGAGGGGACAAAAGGACAACACAAGATACTTGTTGGAAAACATTTTTGTGCTCTTTGGGCACTTAATTAAACATATCAAAATCATCATCTTCATCAGACTCTGCAAAATATTTAACTTCTTTTCTAGCCCGGCCTGTCCGTGGCTTTGGGGCAGTTTCGGAGGCAAAGCCTGACTGGAAGATTTCCACATCAGAATCCTGGTCAAAAGCAGCCTTCTTGGATTTCTTTAGAAAAGAAAAGATAAATCAGTTGTGATGCTTTTTACATTTTCCATTTTCATATTCAGAAGTAAAAAAAAAAACACCTAACCTCTCTAGCATCTGACTTCTAATGACAACTCAGCCCCCGTTACCGTATTAGAAACTTATAGTAAGAACTTGGGAAGTAATTCATGATGTTCTTTTCACAAGGAGCAGAGAGCATAGATGGAACTGACCTTGCTTGGTGTGGACTTGGGTGTTTTCTTCCCAGGGTTGTATTCACCTTCATTTTCTGAACCAGAGGCTTTTCTTTTCTTTGCCCCTCTGCCTTTTCCTAGGTGAGAGATTATGAGTTAACTTTGTTTTGGTTTTTTTTTTAATAAACTCCAGACTTCATCAAACTGAAAAACCCCCTGGTGAAATTACTTTAGTATGTCTACATGTTAAGTTCAAACCCAGTTTGCCAATCAAGCTTGTTCACAACAGCAGCATAATACAGTATTTTTTATTTTCTGTTTTAAATCTTCTCTACTTCTTCCACAGTCACCATTCACCCTGACAGCTCAAGCTGTCAGTTCAGGACAGGGACAAACTTCATGAGATCAGATAACTTCTTCACTGCTGAAGAGTGCAGTTACAAGTCCTTGGTCATCTTCTGCACTGATTACACAGCACTAATTCACCTTTACTATTTACTGGTAAATTTACTGTTAACCTCAGCCATCAACTGGCACATCCTTTACAGATTCCTCCAATTACACTGCTTGCTGTGCTGTGTTGTGAGGACTCAGAGAACTGGGATTCCAAAAACTGGGTTTAAAAACCCAGAAATTGCTGTTTACTACAATTACTACCAGAATTTTACTGGCTTGGAAAGAGTTAAGATCAAAGAAAATAAGTAGTATCCAACAGAATGGAAGAGGGTGGTGGTGGGGGGGTGCAGCTATTAAGAGCATTCCCAACAGTGAAGGTCAGATAAAAAGTTCACACATTGCTTGCCAAGAAGTCACTGTAAATACACTGTATTTGTCACAGGAGAGGCTCATGGCTGAGCTCAGTGCTCAGTGCACTAAAAACTCTGTGTGTGGTTCTTACAATAACTGTGAGCTCCAGAGAGCCCAGGTGTGACTCCTACCTTTGGGTGCTGCCGTCTTCTTTGGAATGCCGAATTCTGAATCTGAGTCAGAGTTTACTGTTTCCACCTTCTTGGCCTTGGGGGCTCTCTTAGGCTTAGGGGGCGCATCTAGTTTTGCTGTTGGAAGTTAAGAGATACTAAACATGCTAAATTCACATACTGGGTGGATGCATTAAATTGTATTAGATACTGCAATTACAGCATAAATGGCAGACATTAAAAAACGAGATGAGTGATTTCTGCACTTGGGGAAAACACACTTCAGCTTTTTTGCTAGAACTGTGTGGAATAAAGAGGAGGTTTCCTGTGTCCTCCTCTGAGATGGATCAGTGCACCCAGTAAATTCCTGGGTCCTTGACTGAATACTGTTTCATCTTTTTGAGTACAAAACAGGTTATTAGTAGCTAAAGCAGCAACAGAAGTTGTCCAGGTTGGATACTTTGAACGTGTCTGGATACATTACAGTGTTTACAAATCCAGCTGCTTGTGACTTTTTGCCTTCAGGGTGGTATGACTGTGGGATAGCTTTCCCCAGGATTCTTGAAGGAGTTTGGGAGGCAGTGTCTCTGTGACGTTGATTTCTGTCAATCATAGTGAAAAGGAACTTCAAAAAAAGCAGAAAGGAGAGGAAGGAACATTCTGCATTTCCTAGAGAATTTCAATCAGTGCTACACAGCTAACCTGGCTGTCTTCATTGGAATGTTCACAGAGTGGCTGTCAAGGGATAGAAGCATGGAACCATTTAGGTCAGAAAAGACCCTTAAGATCACCAGATCATGTGTTCTACAGGCTTATAGAAAGTGAGTCTTGCAAAAACCTCAGATACACACCTGACCTACCCTCTATCAGCCACAAATGCCACAAACAGACACATGTACAAACACTCTAGACACCAGATGTGGATGTTTGTGAGAACTCAAATTTCATTTACGGGATCACTAGGGCAATATGTTTGAAGAATGTGTCTCCACAAGCGTTTTGGCTGCAGCACCTTTAACTGCAGCCACTGGAGAGTCACTGCAGAAAGACAGGTATTGCACCCTGCCACAGACACTGCATTTGTTCTCCACTTGAAACAGAGCCTGTGCAGTCTGCCTGCAGAACACCAAGTCCAAAGGACAGCAAATCTCTTAGTAATCTGGTGGCTAAAGGAATGGTGTCCAGAACACTCACTTCGCTCTCCACTAAACACAGGGAGATTCTCATCCCCTACCATAAATTACACCCCTAATGTAA
>VZTN01030653.1:0-27181 GCA_013400515.1 Erpornis zantholeuca
TTCTGTACTCCATAGATAATCCATTAGTAAGTCCCTGCTCTTCTTCCAAGCTTTGAATAAGATGGAAGCTCTTAAATAATCACTAATTAGAACTGGGAGAAAACGACACTGTCAGTATATGGTATCCTTCCTTTCCCCTTTTTCTTCCCCAGCAAAATAAGTGTTCAGAGATACAACTGAAGTGCACTGGTTTGTGAGACTGTCACTCACAAACTGCACATACAGTGCCTGCTGTTACAGTGCAAAGGCTATTTAATTCATTCTGGGCTGATTGCAAAGCTTAATTTTGCTTCCAGACTTTTATTCAAGAAAACACTTCTGGTGAATCTGAATGATGTTGTGCTTTTCCCCTTCTGTGTAAGACCTAAAATATTTGTGACTGGATCAGACTCAAGGCTGATCATGATCTGTACTGTCCCTGTCAGTCCGAGGTAGATGATTAAGAACAGTGCAAGAATAGGTACAAAACATTTCAGTTGTATTTCTAATTGCTTATTTTTCTTCCTTCCTTCCTTCCTGCCTTCCTGCCTTCCTTCCTTCTTTCCTTCCCTTTGAGACCCACAATCCCACACTTTCTCTCTATTCCTGGTCTCTCAATTCTATTCAGTTTCTGTTACAGGTCTTATTGTAGAAAACCATTGCATAAATGCTTAGAATTTATGGTGGACAGGAATATATTATAAAGTTCTTATATAACTAATATAATTCCACACATGAAATCATATTCTGGCTTTCATGAGATGCAGTCTTGGAAATAACACCTGTGTTTTAATTTCTTGAACATTTTCATCATTTACGTGTGCCATAAACTCACCGAAGTTTAATGACATTAACTTGAACTGTTCTATATTCAGTTATTTGAAATTTATCCATCAAAACCTGTGCATTTTTTTTCTTAGAAAAAGCTTGAGGGACTGATACATTGTTTACAGACTGTTGCTGGTTACCTGAGGAATTCTACTTTTCCTGCTTTGTGGCAATGGGTGTGACTTTCACGGGATGCCTGGAAGCAGTCTGAGACTGAAAGAAGGAGGGCTGTGCAAGGTGCCTGGCTACAGCAGCGTCTTGAGGCATGGGACTACTCACAGTATGTGTTTGTACTAATGTTAATTTGGGAACACCTTCCATCATCCAGCAGATTATGTCTTTTGCTGTCCTCATTTTTCTCCCGATTTTCTCACTTCCTAAAATTGCCTTATGCATGTTTAAAAAAAATCAGTAGAGGTCTGTTAAAGTTTGCCAATGAAATTCGCTGAAAATGGTATCTGTTTTACATTACGGAATTTGGCCAAGGCTTTGCTTCCAAATATGAATCTGGCTTTCAGATGCCATGAGAGAAGATAACATTCATACAACCAGGAGAGCTGCTGTGCTGTCAGTGAGGAGTGTGTCTGTGGAACGGGAAAGAAGAGAGCAGTGAACAAAGGAGAGCTGTATGGCCTGGAGGGGAAGAAGAAAACAGGCTGGCACTCAGAGAATAAGGAATGGAGAAGTAGCAGCATGAGAATGTCCTGTGGTAAGGAGGGAGATAAGAAAACGGGACCAGAAGGGAGTAAGTATGGGGGAGAATCAGAGCAAAAATCTGGGATGACTGGGAGGACAAGCAGGTAAGGGACAAAATGAGATGGATGCATCCTGAAAAGTTCATAAAAACATTGTTGTGAAGACAAATTGATTAATGCTTTATAAGTGCCAGCTGTTCTGGTAATGAAATCCATAAAACATCAAGATGTCAATAATCATGCTTCAGTGCAGGGTTCAGATAACGTGTGGTAAATAAACTCCAGAGCCACATATTGAATGATAAGAGAAAAGAGAAATATTGAAAAATCGTCTGAGGTATAAGCATGTACCCTGAGTGAGGCAGGTGTCCTGTGAAAGAACTAAAGATTGTATGAAAAAAAAATTAAAGGTTTTATCATAATGTATACTCACAAAAGTTAGCAAATAACATTTGCATGGGCAATCTTAATTCTGACATTTCCTAAATATGAGTGTTTGATTTTGCAATCTTAATGTTTTTACTGGCAGTAAAATTAGAAAACAGCTAAGCTGGGTTAAACATGGAATCAATGAAATCTTAGTGCAAGTGCTTGTGCTCCCCAGATGGTTTGAAGCTATTGGTATACCTAGCTCAAACAAACACACAAAAGATATTGCTTTATTCCTTAGATGTAAAACACTGATGCTTTAAAAATAAGCACAGCATGAGAAGTTCTACTGAAGATCTAATTAGTCTCTGAAGTTTTAAATCTGTCTTGTGGTGTCTCACATTTCTGTGCAGAAACTCAAGAAATAATAGCATTGCACTCAGTTTGCTTCACTGCCTTCAGAAATCTGTATTTCATGCTGCAGAGTTAAACTGTCATTAATTTGATTCACATCATGTAACTACACTTCAGGAAGAATAATAAAAACTTGATCTGACATTCTTATTTTCTTTTCTACCACCTTCATTTTTTTCTAGCTTGTATAGTCCTCCAGGCTCCTGTTCTCAGGATAGTCTGATCATATCAGTTCTTTGACTCTTTCAGCTTTCAACTTGACTTCCTTAAGACATTTAAATAATGGGTCTATAGGGGAAATTAGCTAATTTTCCACATCTTTCTAAGGTTGTGATTTTACCCTCCATTTCCATTCTTTCTTGAAGAAAACAACCCCATTCTAAAGAATAGCAATGAAAAATGGAGTTTCAGAGACAATTTATAATGACCTCCTGGACATTACATAATTTTATGTCATAACTAAATAGGGAACTTAGATTTTTTAACTGCTACAGCAGAAAGGTATAAAAGAGAGAAAATGCTCTTTGAATAATGTGGTTGTGACGCTTTGAAATGTTGAACTAAGAAGAGCAACTAGACGGATTTGGAGATGAAGAACTTTTAAAATTACTTCTTGAATCTCAAAAAAATTCCCCAGCTAATCCTTAAATGAGCCCATAAAACGACTTGTAAACATCATATTCCTGGAACATATTTTCTTGTCTATCTTTTACAGTAGTGCATTTTATAGTGTGCATTATTTAATGTAGTATGAATATTTCACCATCGTTTCCAACACATCACTAAAAAATTACTATCTCTCAGTAAGTAACAGAACTCCTTGTAATTTCAATTCTTAAATGCCAAAATGGCCTTTTATCTTAGTTAAGTGAATTATGTATTTGAAAATACAACTCTTCAGTCCAACTGTTCATTTGTATCCTCTCCAAGAAGTCTCTTTCTCTAACCCCACCCATCTACTTGGTTTTAATTCTCAGTCTGGAGGAAGAGATATGGCTAAGAGAGATAGAAACTGGATATTACAAGATATCTTTCTCGTAATGAAGTAGTAATTAAATTTCTATGGCCTATGAAACATTTTGAGACAAATGTTTAAAAGGAAATCCCCTCAGGCTTTAGAAAGAAAAAAAATCCATTGAGTGTGTGGCAAATGATATTATTTTTAGTGATAAACTGTTATGTATCATTCCACTAAATAAAGAGTTAAATGAAAAGGCTTAATTAATGCTGTTTTTTAAAAAAACTGTATTATCAATAATCACAGCAAAATAATATGATAAAACAACTACTAATACAAAACTTGAGAAAAGCAAGACTGAATTCAAGATGGTTACTGAAGTAGTAAGGAAATTTTAATTGAAATACCAATGTTGATATGACAAACTGCAATAATTTCACTTTTTACACACTTATGCATATATTGTTGAATGTCTAGTCAATGGAAATTGCAGTGTTTGTAGGGACCAACAGGATGGAATTAAGATGGAAAGGAAAAAATATTTAAAACCAGTATTTGTATAATGCAACTTAAAAAACAATAAATGAGATATAGTATACTTTAAATTAGCATTAGGCCAAACCTAATAGCTTGTAGAAAAGAACATTTCTCCTGGATATATCCTTTAAACAGGCAGACAAAGATACTGAAAATTAAAACTCATAAGAGGTTTTCTGTGGGCTTTTTTTTATCCAATAAATAAATACATCCTAAAATACTTTGGCTTTGGCACATTTTGCCCTAAGAATAAACTTAATGAAAATAAAGAACAGGTACTGCATGTGTGTTGTCATTTTTTCTAACAGGAGGTAATGAAACTTAATATGAACAAAATGAAAATGGCTATATGAGAAAGGCAGAACACAAGTTTATGGGAAGGATTACCTGACATGGCTACCAGGTTATCTGTGCTAAGAGGCTTTGGGTTCTAAGAGATCTCTTTTTGCAAATACAAATACAAATACAAATTTGGAAGACAGAGTCAGTAAAAATCTTCTAACTGCTTAGAAAATCAATAGTGACAGTATTGAACAGTACAATTTAAAAAAAAACCCAACCTTTTCCAACACATCCCTGCTGTAGGTCAAGCTCCTACAGTCAAATAGAATTAGCATTGTTGCATAAATGGCTGTGGTAGCTCAAATGAAACCACAGATATGAGGAACTAAGAGATGGGCAAAGTAGAGGTTCACAGGTTATAAGGATTCATGGAATATTCTGAGTTGGAAGAGACCCACAAGGATCATCAAATTCAACTCTTAAATAAATGGCCATAACAGGTATTGAACTCACCACCTTGAGTGTTAGTAGCACCATACTCCAACTGACTGAGCTAATCTCAGAATGGTACTAAAAGGGAAAAAATAGTAAAGAGACCAGAATAAATAACAAAAAGTAAAGAAGAAACACAAGAAAATCAAAACAGAGTAACATTCTGTCTCATATGTAAAATAAGACAAGTAAATTTTGTCTCATATGTAAGAGGAAAAGCTGGATAGAAAGTGGTACAGCAAAAACCAAAGTCTTTTAGCAAAGCTACTAAATCAGAATTCAAGGTGTTTTGTTTGGGGCCTTTTGGAAGGAGTGGGGACAGATGAATATGATACAATCCAACATATAAGAAAGGAAAAGTATAGGTTTTCCTTATTGATGGTTACTCAATTCAGAATTCAGGACCAATATTCAGACTGCCTTGCAAAGGATTACATAAATTTACATAAACTATTGGTGGTCATATGCATTGCAAGAGATTGAAACTTTTAAATATTATATGCTGAATTCTTTAGGTACATCATGTAAGCAGCACTATTAATTTAATTGTGGTGCTCTTGAACTGATTTTTCTCTGCAGATTGAATACTGCATATTGTGTCTATCCCTTAGGGCCTTCAGACTATTATTTGTTCATGTCACTGAACAAGAACAAAACAAGAGCAAGAGAAACAAAGATGGGCATCCTTTTTGAGGTCCTATGCTCCCTGGTAGAGCAAAGAATGGTGAAAGGAAATAAACTGCATCTTCAAAGATGTACATGTTTTTGAGAAAAGGTGCACTTGATTATTCCACTCAAAAGTGTCCAAGATAAGTGCAAAATTATCAGAAAGTAACACCCAAAAAGAACATATCATGGTGATAAAAAGGAAGCTATTTGTTGACAGAACTACTACAAAAAGGATGTCACTGAGTGACATAAAAAAGTGCCAACGACATTTTAAGTTAACTGAAAGGTAACTAAAATCACAGCTAGTGTTTACTGCATTTATAAGCAATACACAGTCTACCTCTGAGAGATCTTTTGAAGGACAAGTGATGAAATTTTATGTTTCATAATGTAACTGAATGCCTTTTAGGCTTAAATCCTCTCCCTGACAATGGGTCATTGATCTGTTTCCAAAGCTAGCAAGTTTTGGGTAGCAAAAGATTTGAGATTTATGTTATAAGAGAAATTTGAGTATGGAAATCAAGTTATTCTATAGTTAGAACAGTAGCATAGCTCTTTATCAGAGTTATGCCTATATTCACACCTGGGGTATCAAGTCATTAGTTCCCTAGGTAGTCCAGGAATGTGCCAAAGATTCTGTGCACAGATGTGAAAATGGTCTGGCTTGAAACATAGATGTGAAACCAGGTCATTGACTGAACCCCAAGACACACACTAAATTAGGTATTTGACTGATTATATCAAGAAGCTCTCCAGCTGTGAATTTTGAAGAGTCTCCCAAGACTGTCCACAGGCCAGTTGTGTGCTTAAATGCACTGATTAGCACCCTGGATAATGAATATGGCCATTCACTCTGGACACTCTTCTAGTCATCTCCTCCTGTAAAATTGATCAAACTGTGTATAAATAAGACTCAGATAATGATCCAATAAAACCTTGTGGATGGTGGCTGGATGCCATGTGCCCACCCAAGCTGCTCTATCACTGCCATCCTCATATGGCCAGTGGGGTTTAAAAAAAGCAAAAGTCTTATGGGTAAGGACAGTGGGAGATCGCTCCCCAGTTACAACCACAAGCAGAACAAACCTGATTTGGGAAAACTAATTGAATATATTACCAATCAAATCAGATTAAGATAATGAGAAATAAACCCGAATTTAAGAAACACTTTCTCTCTACCCATGCCTTTTTAAGTGAAGCTTAACTTCACTCATGGTACCCCTACCCACTCCTCCACAGCAGTGCAGAGAGATGGCGAATGGGAGCTGTTGTCAATTCATCACATAATCCTGCTCCTGCCCCCTGAGCAGAGGACTCCTCACGTCCTTCCCTGCTCCGCAGAGTGGGGTTCCTCCCACAGGAGGCAGTGCTGCACAAACTTCTCCAACAGGAGTTTCTCCCATGGGCAGCAGTTCCTTGTTAACAGCCCCACTGTGGGTCCCTCCCATGGGTACAACCTTTCAGGAACAGCCTGCTCCAGCATGGGTCCCCTGGGGTCACAGGTCCTGCCAGCAAACCTGCTCCAGCATGGGCTCCTTTTTCTGCTCATCCACAGGTCCTGCCTGGAGCTCGCTCCAGCACAGACTCTTTTGGGTATCCACCTGCTCTGGCCCTGGGTCCTCCACAGGTTGCAGATTGATCTCTCCTCCACCAGGAATCTCCATGGGATGCAGGGGGGCAGCTCTCCTCACCAGGGGCTGCAGAGGAATCTTAGCTCCTGCTCCTGGAGCACCTCCTGCCCCTCCTTCTGCACTGACCTTGGTGTCTGCAGGGCTGTTTCTCCCACACATTCTCACTCCTCTCTTCCCTGGCTGCAGTTGTTGCTGTGCAGCAATGTTTTACCTCTTTGAAATATGACATGTGTTGCTGGTTGATTTGACCTTGGCCAGCAGTGGTTCCATCCTGTACCATCCCAGCTGGGATTGGCTCTATTGGATATGGGGGGAAACTTTCAGCAGCTTCTTACAGAAGCCACCCTTGTAGCTCCTCTTCCCTGCAAACTTTGCCACACAAACCCATTCCTGAAGACACAGTCAAGGTCACGTCTTTTCCAGGTAGTTAAGGGACATTTAGGAGGTGTTTTGTGTTTAGTTCAGATAATAATAGAAATAAATCTTTCATGTGCTGGAAGACCGTGAGCCAACTGGCTTATAGGAATTTATCAGAAGAGCGACTTGGGAGTATCATATAAACCAGATGAAGATGCAGACTCTTGTTGTGATCTGGTCACTAATTAACCACCCTGCTAAAGAAAATTGATTTGATCTTAAGAAATTTTTTTATTTAATTTTCATTTTAACAACTGCTATTTGTGAATATCTGTCCAACATCAGTGCAGAACACTCAGGATAGTAAAAAATATGGTGCTATCACAGCTTACTCAATTATTTGAATTATGCAAGTCCTTGAAGAGTCATTCTCTTCACTGTCTTATTGGAGTGCCTTCCAATCACAGGTAATGAGCATTCCCTTGGGGCTTGTTGTTCTAGGGCTTTATTATCCCAGCAGCTTACTTTATGTTGTTTAGAGGGGGGCTAGTTAATTCCAGGTGATCAAGAGAATATTTTAAGCACTAAGTTATTGCTCTTCTGAGGTGTGTGTCCCTTTTATTCTTCAGTCTCATGATACAGTTGATGAAATTCTACCCTCCATATTTCTTGCCTAACCAATTTATATCTAGCAAAAAGTAATCACAATAAGTACTGGAAGACCACTCCACTCCATATGCCTAAATGCCCTAAACACCAGAGAGTAGAATTCTTCCTTCCCCTCGTCCCATCCCTGCCCCAAATGTACCATTTTTCCCCTTTCTTTGTCTTACTGAGTTAGTTACACATCAAAATTAAACAGCTTCCACTGGAGGCTCTGAGAAAAACACAAAGCAACCGGTGGGATCAGGCTAGTAAAGGTAGAAATAAGAGGTAAAATCCTGTCTCTAGAGCTGATAGGAGACTCATGAACCTAGCTATTTCCTTCAAAAAGTTAGTGCCTCAATTAGAAAGCAAAGTGAAAGGCACAGTTTCCCATTTCTCTGTGTGAAAAGGCAAAAGGCTGTCACGTTTAGCTCTCAGAAAGCTTTGCACAAAATCTTCAATGTTCTTCAAAATATTCTATATAAAAATTATGGCAAAAGTCAACAAAATTAAAAATGGATAAATTAGCTTTTAGCCACTTCTTTGATATTACCTAGAAGCTATCTTAAAAATACGTTATGGCTATGAATGGTAAACATGAAGTAAAAGAAATAAGGAAATAAGGAAACTGATAAGAAAACAGACAACTTCTGTCAGCTGGGCATCCTAAAAGGGTGAACTCACATATTTTCCCCTGAGACTGAAGGTTCAACATGTCACCACTGTTACTTGACTCCTCTTCTTGTTGAAACAAAATTGATATCAGGTTTGTGTTTGAAGCCAAGTCCCTGCATAGCCCTCCCTTGGTCAGGGTCTCAGGAGATGTTAACTGGGATAATTTGGTGGAACCTAGGTTGCCCATTCACCCTCAGTGTGGTTTGGTATACACAGAAGAACTGTGCACAAAAATTCACATAATTTTTTTTTACTAAACTTAAGTAAGACCTAGTGACTTAAAATGCCAAGGGCAGAACAGCAATAGATACCAATACTTAAAATGGAATCTTTATCTCCTGCTTAAGGAATTTGTGTTGGGGCAGTAGAGCATGAATGTCGTTACTTCAGGGAGAGATGGGTAAATCCAAGCAGATATTATTTTCATCATGACAATCAGGCATATTTAATAAATAAATGGGGTCAGGACACATCAGCACTGGGGAGAGAGAAAGTGAAGAATGGAGAGACAAATCAATAAAGAAACATCAAGAACTCTGGGAATTTTTATCACTGACTTTATTTTAGTTCCTACAGGGCATAATATGAATTCAGGCATAATTGCAGAGAAGCTCTGAAGTACTACTGGGCCATGAACCACATTTGTGAGGAAACAGAAGGTCATGGCTCTCAAATTGCAAACTTGCCAGGCCACCAACAAGAATGCTCTAACTCAGTCTAACCTAGCTATAATCAGCCAGTAACTGTTTATATTGTTAAATCTACATTTCCATCTGGAAAAAACAACAACAAAAACATAAAAAACAAAGCAAACAAACCCCCCAGATCTGTTTATAACAACACAGTTATACAGGCTAGAATTTTCTTGCAGAAGTAACTCAATTTGCAAAGCATCCAATGTACAGGTGGTGAATATAGAGCATGTTACACAAAGCTGGCACACAATAATTTTTCTGAAAGTAAATTTTTCTGATTTATCTTTTGTATGAGTTTATTCTCGCTGTTATTTGTTTTTCCAGGCCTCTGTATACTTACGTTGCCATCAGAATTTAAGACTATGTTGTTAAGGTGTTCTGTGGCAGGAAATGAAATGACCACTTCCAGCATTTTCTGAAACATTTTAACAAGTCTGTCTCATCTGACTGTGGTAGAATCTTAGAGAATTCAGATAAATAATATACTCAAATGAGATCTATTTTACAAACTAGTTAAACCAGATAAACCGATTAAAGCTCTCCCAACTTCAGACTAAAAAATTGTGATGAAAAATGGAACTGATACTACCTGGCTGACTTAACAACTCTCAAGAGTTTAGAAAGCATAACCCAGAATGTACAGTTACCCACCCAGCCAGGTGAGGGGTCTCCAGGAGCTGCCTGAGGCAGCATCCCAGCCCACGGGGAGAGACCCATCAGCAGACCCGCTGTTCTGAGGAGACTGACTCAGGTGCCCCCTGCTCCAGCAGGACTATAGCTGATCATTGCTCAGGCAGGGCCATGTCACTGCCACACTGTCACTGCCTGAGGTCTGCTCCCATGGCCACAGCAGCCACCCTGTGCTCGTGATGGACGCTGGCCGGCCCGTGGGCAGGCGCAGGTCACCCTCTGCAGCACTTGGCACCCTGACATGGTTATACTGCTCCTGATTACAGATCAGCCATGACTCAGCAAGGTCTCAAGGTGCCATGATTCATCCTTTGTGTTCTGGAATGCACAGGGCAAATGGAAACACTTTGTTCCAAAACACTCCTGTGCTCTAACAGCAGCTCTTGTGTGAGTCGTTCAGAGCAAAGACACAGAGAGCTTTGGGTGTAACCTCCAGACTAGGGCTGTGTCTACTGAGAAAAGTTACAACTTCACACATTAGTGTTTAAAATTCACAGTATTTTTTTGATGAGACTATTTTTTATGAATATACTAATCATGGGAAAAAAAGACCAGGTTAACTTCCACTCTGAAAACATTTTGCTGTAAGAGCTGAAAATAAGTGAAACCAGTTAAGTTTCATTGGTAAATAAAAGCACATAAGCTATTGCACTGTCTGCATTCTTCATTTTTCACTGAAACATTTTAAAAGACACTGTTTAAAAATAAGCAATTTGATGACATCCCCAAAAAATTTGGATGTTAAACATGATTTTTTTACAATTCAAGAGAAAAGTGAAGGGTTAGGGTCCAAAATGACAGTAAAAAGTGTCAGTATATTTTATATATGCTGTTGGTTTGTTTATCATGTGAAATGTATATGACATAATCATGATGGAGTCTGAGAACTCCTGCAAATGGCATTTCTCAAGTCCAATAACAAATGGACCACCAGGAGAAAATGTCATTGAAGTGTCTGTGGAGTACTGTTCTGAATATATGGCATGAAAATGGATATGCTGCTGGATATTCTTTGTCATTCCTGAGCTCTGATTCATTAAAAAGATATTTTACAGCAACAAACAAGCAGAGCTGTGGCTAATGAGCATGTGTGAGTTGATACAGGCAGCCAGAACAACCACAAACTTGTGGCTGGAATGTAAAGAGTAAATTTATTCCATCACCTTGCCAACTGAGGGATCCCTGAAGCAATACCTGGGCAGAGGAAAAACACAGAGACACAGGCACTGTTAAACTCCATCCATGCCAGAGGATCAGTGCCCTGCTGTTCACACAGGCCTGTCAAGAGTTTTTCCCAGCTAAGTGTCACTTAAATGACTCACCAGTCCTCCACTTTTTAACCCTTTCCTCCCAACACCAGTTAAAATAAAAGGCCTACCCCTACAATTGTTGAAAAAAGGATATATGCATCTTTTAAAATACTGGTGGTCCTGGAGTTTATTTCTTCACATAGTATTTGGTTATGCACAGTCTAGATAAAAGCAAGGATGATGTTTCTCTCATCATGGCAGGCACAGAATACTTTTGAGGCCTTAGACAAGTTACTAAAATACTTGCACTCTATTTCTCTTCTGACAAGTACATTCCATAAATACCAATATATGATGAAATAAATTAAATATACATAATAGAAATATATATATAAGTTATATATATTATATTTTTATATATATTATATTTCTGGGAGAAAATCCTTTTTAAAATCGTACAGGCAAATAGAAAGCAATTTAGGAAATTAATATGACAGACATATTTTGAGCAAGGACAATTTTTTTTTTTTAAGGAATATGAACATTTTAAATAAAGTTAATATAATCAAATGGTGATTGCAAAATACTCTGAATAATGTGGTCTTCATAATCAATATCTATTTCCTGGACTCCTGGTTCCACACATATGAAAACCTTCATATTTACACTTTTGCTAGGTCCACTGCCCAAAATCTGGAAAAAATAATTCCTGAGAAAGCCAAGAGAGGTAGTTAGGTTTGGGGGTGTGTGTATGTGTTTGATTTTTTTTTTAACAGGACCATTTGACCTCAATTCTTGAACTGACAAGAAAAAATGGGGTCTGGTTTAGTAGCCCAAGAAAGAGGCATTGTTTGTCTGCTAGGGACAAAGGAGCCCTATGAGCTGTCAGAACATTCCCATCACACCTGGCACCATGTCTTCACCACAGAGCAGGCGAGCCCCCTCCTCAGAGATTCTTCCCTTCCTTCTTCTACACAAGTATTTTTAGTTGACTTTGGGTTGAACAAATGCATTCTGGTACTTTGATAAACTGCAGTTAACTTTGTTGAACCTAAATCTCTAAATGTGCATTTTTATAGGAAGTAGATAATTCCTGCACCATGTGTGGATAAAACCAGTAATTATTGAGTACAATTGTCTATAACCTGCATTTATCTTCTTAAGTGGTTGTCCCAGTTTGAGACAAATTCAGAGGAGAGTACCCCCAGATATATAGCAGGTTGTAGTTTGCCCTCCTCCACCAGGTCTGGGAAAAGAAATATTTCCTTGGAGGAAAGTGAAGAGGAAAAAACTATTTATTTAACAAACACACAGGAAAAGAATAATAATGCTAAATAATAAAATCTCTCGCTGTGGAGAGAAACTTGGAAGAGTTTTAAAATCCTTCTGGGTGAGGTCTCTCTTCTCCCTGGATCTGGGTGGGCGTGGAAGGTGGGCCCAGTGGAAGACCTCCCAGTGAGGTTTCGAGTTTCTGGTGTTCTGAACAAGTCCAAAAGAGAAGAAGAAGGAACCAAAATCCCAGGAAAAACTCTGTCTCTCTTCTTTCAAAGAAAACAGAGCCAAGAGTTCTCTGGAAAGCAAGGAAGGTGCTTCATCCCCTCTCTGCAGCAGCTATCACTGCCCACAGCAGCAGAACAGAGAGGAGTTGAAACTCCTTGAACATTGAAACACAGAACTGCTTTGAAAAAGTTCCTCTGGCCAGTTTTTTTCCTTCTCTCCTCTCTCGGGCTCATTTTAAGGGCACAGAAAGGCAAAGATTCATTTTCTGGGCATAGGGCAGGCGATATGTGATACACAATAAAGTCACTCCAAGACAGTGGTCTTCTGAATAGTTCTTTCTCTCACTGGCTGAATGGCAAATAATACTATTGTTCTAATTAATGTCTTCCTAACAAAGGTAATGTCATGCTTATGTAAGGTTGCTACGTCCCTTTAAAAGTTTTGCAAAATCTAGAAAAACTTCTAAAGAAATCTATCGAGAGACTGTCCTGGGTATTTTGGATTCATAAAATATCACAGTCAAAGGAATATTCATTGACATATTGTCTTAAAATAAATTGCATGGCAGAAGGGTACTCTGATAATCTTGAGTTTATATGTAATTTATGAGATAATAATAAGCATACTGCTTATTGTTTGGGCTTTTTTTTTCTATTTTTTTTTCCTCACAGCTCCTCCTGCCTGCTCCAGCCTAGATATTTTAGTGGGTGTGGGTATTTCTGCTGTTACAGAAACTAAGGAATACTATTTATGTCTTCCTAGCACAGAATCCCTTGAATAGACACTAGCTGGGGTGAAATATGAGTAAATTACA
Source organism: Erpornis zantholeuca (assembly GCA_013400515.1). Lineage (NCBI taxonomy): Eukaryota > Metazoa > Chordata > Aves > Passeriformes > Timaliidae > Erpornis > Erpornis zantholeuca. Next base: position 13,481 of record VZTN01030653.1, read on the forward strand.
ACATCTTTTGAGAACTTGATGAGTTTACTGAAAGATTAAGAATGCATGAGTTTAAAAATATTACTTTTTCCTTCGCCTGTTAATATCTTCAGTAAATTTCCACAATACAGCTGAGATAGACAAAATAACAGAACTTATGAAATTTGTTTATTACAATTCATTTTTCATCATTCAAATGCTATTTTCACAGTCTCATAAAAATTCAGCCACCAAGCATTCCTTTTTTTCCTACTATACTCCTGAACATAATGCAATCTTATGGAGGTATGCTATTAAATGTAAACTTCTTTTTTCAAAACTCAAATAGTTCCTGAAAATTTTTTTAAAACACTTTTTTTAACGGACAAAAACATTTAAACATTTTTCACTTTTTTCTTTCCCAAAAAATAACTGAACTACTTTTCCAACAGCTGTGAGAAAGTTTCCTTTCAAAGAGACCAGAAACTTGGTGTATTTTAAAAGAAAAAGGTAACATCTGCATAAGACTAGAAGCCAGTGAAAAGTGACTATTGGAATGACAACATGTATGCAACATTAACTGCAGACATTGCTTGTCATCAGTGATTAATTACAGAAGAGACCTAAGTCCTAAGGGCTACACCATTTTTAAGGATAAAGGATATCTATGAGGAAACCTTACCATCACTGACACATTGATACAACATGAGAAAACTTAGGACAGCTACAAAATTCCTTATCAAGAGCTGCAGGAAGCTGTCATTTTCCCATCCACTCTTTGATGACTCTGGAGTTGCCATAGCTCAGGCTTTGCAGTGTTCTGCCTTCTCCTCCTGGGATGGCTCCAAGTGGCAGCCAAAATCCCACCCACTCTCTCTGGCTGACCTCTGGCTGAAGGTCTGTGGGAAGAAATAGGAAGAGTAGTAAAAAGAAAGGCCAGGGATCAAGATATGAAATAGTTCATAAATTACCTGATTTTTTGAAAATAATCATATTTATTGAAAAAAAACCCAAAACACCCAAACATTAAAGTGTATGGGAAACATTTTCCTCCCCTTTTCCCATGCTTGACTTTATTCCAAACTCTTTTCCTTTCTTCTTGCTATTGTGGCAGGTTGCACTCAGTTCTTTCAGTGAGGTGATGCATGGCACAGGACAGGAGGAGGTTATGGTCAGAACATAGTGGTTTCTCTCTTTCACTCCTCATTCTTTTCTTTTGCTCTTGCAAGGGCTTTCCATGTGTGGCAGCTCCTTCAGGAATGTCCATCTGCCCTGGTGCTAGTCCTCCACAGGCTGCAAAGAACACCTGTTCCAGCATGGAGTGCCTTCTCCTCTTCCTCCTCTGCCTCCTCCTTTGATGTTTCCCTCTGCTGATTTCCACCTGTTTTGGTTTTTTTTTCCATTTTCCTTTCCTCCTGTAGTACTTTTGTCCCTTAAATATGTTTTCATCTTGGCACCATCTTGGCTGATGGAATCAGCTGTGTCCTGTGGTGGGTTCATTTTGAAGCCAGCTGGAAACATCCATGTCCAGTGAAGAGCAGCCCATGTCCTCTCCTTGCAGAGGCCACCCCTGCAACCCTCTGTTACCAACAACCTGACTAATGCACCCAATACACAATCCTACCCCTTTTTTAATTCAAATGCCCTCAGAAGAAGCAGAATGATCAATGACACTGAAAGTTCTGCTCTAGTTGAAATGGTAGAATATATACAGCTTTAAAAAAGAGATCCCTTGTTGAATTGTTTAAATCTGATATTCATAATCTATTTTTAAAAACCTTGGGAATCTGATAATATTGAAGGCAACAGCTGAACTGTATGCCTCAAATGTATTTGTGTGACTACAGAAGTATTAGTGAGCATCCTCTTGGATAAATAACACATCAATATAAGATCTGCCTTTGTTTAGCTAATTGCTAAAATTTCTGGGTTAACTGTATTTACTTTAAGTAATACAGAATTCATTATTATTATTCATTCCTACACTATTTTTAACATTCCACAAAAATATTATTATATATACGATATTTCTTTAAATATATACATGTATATAAATTGTTCCTTGCCGATAGCTTATAAAATTCCTTCTTTTATTGACTTTAGTTCTGAAAGAAAATATTTTGAAATTGATTATTTATAATAAGGCAATGATCATGCTATAAAATATGCTGCCTCTACTACCCTTGTACTGACCTTGTTACTGCCTATAAAACACCCAGTTCTCTGCTAGCTGTGACAGAGCTTACAGGAGATATCTCTGGAAACCTATTTCTCTTGCATTTTTAAGTGTTGCACCCATAGTCTCTAAATAGAAGACAATATATGTCAAAGTATGTAACATGAAGTAATGCATTGTATTATACTGCTATGCCACCTACAGCCACATGTATGCATTTCTGCCAGAAAAGCTTTTTCCTTAAGTAAAAATAATTACACGAAAAGCAATCTAATCTAAACATGCAGTGTGTTCTCTGTGTGTTCCCTGTTTTCCATGCAAACATAGCACTGATGAAAAAATACTGAGCTCTCAGTGGTTTTAGAGAAAAAAGCATTGATTTGTTTCATTATCTTTCCAATCATAAAAGCCTGAAAGAGAAAATAAAACAAAACCTCCCTAAATACACTAAAGAAGGCTTCTATATTGTTTTTATGCAATGAATAAAGTTTTAAGGCTTTAATGTTGTTGTCTTAAAATTGGTTATCTTTGCAATGCTCATTTACCCGGTACATAAGACTGATAGAAACAGATAGAAAACTTCAAAGGTTTATATACTGTGAGCCTTGCACACTTTAAATGAATGATGTCTAAATAAATATTTGGAGTAGTTGATGTATCAGAATTTTTTCACACTTACCATCTTTTCCCTTTTGGATATAACGTTAAATGTTATGTAAAAGATTTACTACAGCAATTTTGCAGCCAATTACTTTTAAGACATTTTCTCCCCTTAAAATATAATTGCCTGAAGAAAAATGCAGCCTAGAATAATATAAACTAAAAACAGCATTCCTTATAATTTCACAAAGATGGTCAGTCTCTTCCTAGCAACAAGAGAGAGCTCTAGCTATCCCAGCATTACTGCCTGTAGTGATTCTCATGAGCTGGTGCTAGTGCTGTAATTTCCCTTCCTCAAATGCATTGAAAAACACTCTCAGGCTTGAAAGTATAGTTCCTTAAAAATATATTGGTTTCCTTTACAAAATAAAGTGTCTCTGAATATGAAAATTTTAAAATTTTGCAAGTAGTGGAATTTACAAAGGAACTTTTTTTTTTTTTCTGGAATAGGCTTAGTTTGCAGCAGTGCAAAGATGAAACCCTCAACCAAAGTGGGGCTTGGTGTTCCTGATTTTCATTTTATTAAAATTTCCAGGATGCATTTTCATAGTATGCTGTAAAAATACAAAATTCACTTTTCCTTCCCCCCCTTCCCTCCTCCCTTTTTTCTGCCTCTTTAACTCTATGCATGGAGCATGAGAGACTCTTTAATGCTCTCTACTTACAATACAGATTTAGAATTGCAGCGTCAGGAAATGCTGAATCTCCTCACCAAAGAGGGAAGGCTGATAGCTTTAAGGAAGTGTCAGTGTAGCAGTGATGTACTTAAAAGGAGATCTGGTACCACACCCATGTCTGAGGTCCCAGCGGGCCTGGTAAATGGCTGGAAAGTGTCACTCAGGCTGGGAGCTGCAGCCAGGCAGGAGTCAGATGTCAGTCCTGTTAGTGCTGTGCTGCAGCAGAGCAGCCAGGGGAGCACTGCTCCAGCTTTGCTCAAGGCCATTGTGTGCTAGGTGTGGAAACAGTGCAGGGAGTTACTTTCGCATCACTGCAAATCGTACCTGTTGAATGAAAAAAATTCTGGGGACTTCTGCAAGCTTAAAGACATTCAGAGAGATTGGCTTGAAGTACAATAGTAAAGCTTTTGCATCAAATGTATTTGAAGAGGAGACAAAGAGTAGGGAGTAGGGAAAGAGTGAGGTAGTCATGCTCTTATAAAACGCAATTATTTTTCCAGCCGCAAATACTCCAGAGCTCACTGCTGGTGCTCCATATCTGGGTAGTTGTTCAAAGGACAGAGACATGTAGTCTTCCAAAAGTGAATATAACGTGGTATGGGAATAGAAGGGAAGACAAAAAATTGCAAATGAAAAAAATTCACTGGTACATCTCTAAGGAAAAGGAACAGGAGCAAAATACAGGTGAGGACAAAAGAATTACCAACAGGTGTAACATAGATGAGACAAATCACAGAATCACAGAAGGCCAGAGTTACAAGGAATGTATGGAGGCCATCTAGCCCAATCTCCCAGCTAAAGCAAATTCACTTAGAGCAGTTTGCAAAGGATTGCATCCAGGTGGGCTTTTAATATCTTCAGAGATGGACACCCCACAACCTCTTCGGGCAGCCTGTTCCAGTGCTCTGTCATTTTCAAAGATTTTTTTATGTCAAATTCAATGAACCTCCAATGTTTTCAGTTTGTGTCCATTGCCCCTAGTCCTGTCACTGAGCACCACTGAAGAGTCTGACCCCATCCTCTTGACATCCACCTTTTAAATACTTGCATGCATAATGCTCTTGAACAGCTGAATGTAAATAATAAAGAAAAAGAGGCATAAACGCTTCTTATAGAGGAAATGGAATGATCGAGTTTTGAGGGTAGAGGTTAATGGGACATATTTTGGAGGTGAGTAGCAAGCAGAGTACTACCACACTCTGCCCTGGAGCCTGTCCTGTTTTGAACATTTTTAACAAGGACATGGGGGCAATGATTCCCTGTTAAGAAGTTTTGCAGACAACTCCAAACTGAAAGGACATCTGATGTTAGGAAGACCAAGCCAGGCCATGGGAATGGGCCAAAAGAAACTCCAAGTAATTTGTCAAAGACAATGCAGAGACTCCCTGACAGTGCTGCAGGTTGGGCACTGAGGGACTGGGAAGCCACTCTGCAGAAAAGGCCCTGGATCAGCAGGACTTGGAAGCGGAGGTGACCAACATCAGTAACAGCAGTGCAGCCAGCAGAGCCAACAAAGGGATTGCATGACCCTACTAAGCACTCCTGAGACCACATCTGGGTGTTATATCTGGTTTTAGGTCCTCCAGTACATGAAAGGCATCAATAAACAAGAGTGAGTCCTGTGGGGACCACAAAGGTTGATGGGGCTGGAGCACTTGTAGGTAATGTATACTTGATAACTAAACAAAAATACTCAGGGAATAGAGATATTTTGCCCAGAAATATTACAAGACCATATTTTCAGCAGTCATAGCCATTGTAGGGCTTGGCAAGCAAGTTAGAATCATGAATAAAGCCATTTCCAGCCTTTCAGATTCTGAGATAATGAAAAACCTGGGAGATGAAGACATAAAGATATACCACCCTCTTTTGGGAACAAAAGTTCACAGCTTCATCTTTCAAGTTGAATAAATGTTTAGGTCTCAAGAGCAGTTGGACATGTAATCTTAATTTGAGATTTCAAACTCAGTGGAATAAAATATCTTTTACTCCAAATGGTAACATTTTTGAGATTCAGACTTTATAAACTGTTCTAGTCACTTTATCTCCTTTAGAGAACATGAAAATCTTCAGTAAAGGATAGAGCAGGGAGTGTGTCTGTGGAATGGCACTTCTAGCAAGATAAGGTTAGGAACAGGAGGAACAAATGGTAGAAATTTTATTCCAGTATAATTAGATTATATATAATGGTATTTTTTTTTTATCATGTTTCCTTCTTTCTTTGGCTTAAATCATACTTTGTGGCTGCCTGTGGGTAAATTTGAAAACTCGTAAGCTCTTTTTTTCTCTCATGTCAGGGAAAAATATTTCACAGGCTAACCTATCCTATTACAAAACCTGTGTCTGTCTTCAATGTCTTTCATAACTTTCTCTTGGGCAAGGTTCAGAATCAATATTCCACCCTTGCTTTCCTTAGTCTATTAGATGACCTTTAGCCCACGAGCTAGTATTTTATTGTTAATTTCATCTTTCTATTAGGTTCCATATTTTTGTCCCATCCTAATTCTGCTACCATTTCAAGTGCATCTTCAAATTCTATTCAAGGTATCTCCAAAATTTCTGCAATAGGTCACCAATATTTTCTTCTGGAATCCTGGATTCCTTTCCATCATGATTTTCACTTGAACAAATTCATTCAGTTTCTCTCCTTTTCTGGGTCTGACTCCCTGTGCCTGACATAAAACTTACATGTAGGGTCAAGTCAAAATTCCTAAATTTCATTTAAAGATAGCTCTTCTCCCTCATTTCACGAACACTGTGAACACCATCAACATCTTGTCAATCTGAGATTACTGCTGAGATGTTATGTGATATTCCTTCAGGAACTGAAATTTTTCTACATATCACTAATAAAATGTGCATTTTCATTGCTGTCTCTCTTGCATTTTCAAGCCTTTATTATCTCACATTTCAATTTATATTCTCTCTGCTGCTGCCTGAAAAAGTTTAATTGTATCTAGAGCAATAGATCAATTATCAGCAGTCAATCAATGCCCAGCTGTTTTCCTGCCTTTCAGATATTCCAACAAGTATATTAGTGAGATTTTTCTTTTGAATACTCAGATAATGACTTCCTTGACTTATCTTATATGGTGTCTAAATTCTCTCTCTTGCTGTGATATCTATAAGGACTGTTCCATGCTAACAGACACACAATAATAAGATCCTCCTCTGACAATTTAATTTACTATACTTTGCCATATTTTTAGTTCTTTGCTATAGCAAGTTGTTGCCCGTCCCTTCATACTGAAATTGTGAGTTAGTCCTTTCCTGAGATTTTGGCAAATATCTGCACTATGTCTAATGCAGCCAACATTTTTGTAGGATAAATAACAAGTAACTGTACTATTGCTAATACTATTAATAACACTCTCTAGGTCTATGGTAAAGATTTACAGAAGTAGAGAAAAATAATTTTCAGAACAAATTACTACATAGTGGATTTGTTTTAGAAGAGATTAGAGTGTGTTCTTTTCTCACCCTGTCATAGAGCAGAAAAGAATTACCTACATTTATCATAAGCTCCTACCTACAGGCAACAAAAGGTGGTGAAAAATAAAATAGATGAGTAACAAGAAAAGGAAAGGGTTGGGAGAGAAGAGAGGGGATCATAGAGAATCTCTTGACAAGTTTTTTCTGACATGTTCTAGTCATTCCTAAGTGTACATCGCATTTGGTGCCTTACCTTTGATTAGATGATTAATTCTGAGAAGGCAGATTTGAACTCAACAGCAGAAAACTAGAAGTGCCATCCTCAGAAATTTTTTTCCTCATGTTTATTTCATTCTATCAATTTTTTTTTTAATTTATATTCTGCTTCTCCAGCTCTTAAGAAACACAAAATAGCAATCTTCATGGAGAATTACTAACTCATTATCTTGAAGTAAACCCACAAATGCCTAATGTCTGAGTGTAGCACAAATTCCAGTGTGTTTCCTAGATCAATCAGAACATGGATTCATAGATCATCCACAGCAGGCTTTCCAGTGATAAATACTGGGAAGGATTTCTTTCTTTCATGGGTTTGGTGAAGATCCTCACTTTCTTATCCATTTCTAATCATTCCAGCATGAAAGTCCTATGCCAGGATGGCAACTGTCAAAACATTTTCTGACCGACATAGCCTGCAGTGTATTTCAATACAGGTAAAATCATGCATAATAGCATTATTCGTTGTGTTCATTGTAATTTATTGTGTGAATTCTCTTATGTTATTGCTTTTTTACCCATGATTAAGTAGTTTAATATAGATTAAGGCTGTGTTGTTTAACTGTGGCACGTAAGCAATGCCAAGGGGAATGAAATCATAAAAGAAGTATTCTGTTACAAAGACATCTCTGAAACTAAAATGCCCTTTTGTCAGGGGACATATTAGTAAATCAGTATATCTACTGGATGTCCTTCAGGGATAGAAGAAGACATTCATGGTCTCCTAGGGATTATAAGAATTCACTAAATAGTCTAATACTATGTATTTACATATGACTGAGGGGACAAAAAATAATTTACAACACAGAAGTCACTTACACCACAGCAATGTTGTGAGATTTGCCTTAGCAGATCATGGTACAAATATATGCCAACAAAAAAATCTGTTGCTAATGTGAAAAACACACTTGAGAGCAAAATTAAAAATAAAGAGAATATAAACCCAGCCTTTCTGCCTGCTTACCCTAAGATGCTGATCTGTTTTTTTTGATCCACAAACACCAGTTTCCCCGTGTGTTGAAACACAAGGCTGAAATCCAGTGAGGAAGTGAATGACTTCTTCACAGCCTATCAGTTACAGAAAGATGGTATCAAACCGGGGAGAAAATTGAACAGTGCCTTATTTCCAAAGGAGACACAACAGCTGCACCGAGGCAGCCTCAGGTGTTCTTGGATGAAGCAGGCAAAGCAAGGATTACATAAAAAGCCTCGGGGGAGGGAGGGGAGGGGGTAACACTGATTCCAGAGAAGCAGAAGGATAAGAGGTGCTCTTTGGGAAGCCCTGGTGTATTACTGAGCCCTTTTCACAGGACCCTCTGGGTGGCAGAGACAGACAGGTCAGATTGCCTGTACAATCAGGCATTGCCCGTCTGATTGTACAGGGGAAGATTCAAAGCAGTACAGTGAGAGAATAGTGGCAAGGGGAGCCTTACCTCTGGTGCAGAAACACTTCTGGCCAGGCAGCAGAAAGCTTCCTGAGGGGCATGGATCAGGGCTGATGGCTTTTGATGCACACCTGCCATCCCTTAACCATTTTTGTGGAGGTGTCAGATTGTGCTGCTGTTAGGGAGAAAATGGAGCTCTTATGTAAGAGCATGGAACAACTATTCTAGTGTCTGTTCTTCTTGAATTCAGGGGTTACTTTATTTTCAAAATTAGGATGCTTGATTTTGCTTCCATGCAGTTATACCAGTTACTTGCCTGTATTTTGGAGGAATTTCATTTAAAAATAAACAGTTACAGAGCCTTCGACGTGTGTACAGGACTTTCTGTGTCACAAGGGAGGTTTACAGTTTTGTGAAAATGGGAAAATAAATCCACTTACCCTTTCTAAAGACAAGCTACTATGGGAGATGTTTAAGATGGCTTAAACTATCTGGCTTTTTCAGTGACTGTCATCACCAAAGACATTAAGACATCTTTGCAAGCTTTATCTTTAATGTAAAATGGCAGCAACTGATATTTAAAACTGTCTGATAAAAAACCCTGTATGATAGTAGGAGAAGCCACAAGAGTCTCTTAGGTGGAATGAAAACCTATTTCTTTCAACCAAACTAAAAAGGGTTTGAGAAATGCATGCATCCTCTTAGCTTGAATTTCAAAAACAGAGTTGCTCAGGGGTTAGGTAATTTATATTTTTGATTGTGTTTTATAAGATAAAAGGGAGTTGAATACAGGGTAAGATGTTCCCTGTCCCAGTTTATTATTCAATAGAGGCTTTTCTTACAGTGTAGAGAATTCATGGCAAAAGGTTTTAAAATTACTCACTGATTAATGATTTTATTTTCTTCTATATCATTAGATTTGAATTGTTACTGTTTCCAGCATGAGCTGTCAGTAGGGCCAAAGAACATCCAGGGAAATGAGTTTTGTGTTTAGCTTTTATAAGCTTAATCTCATAATGATCATGGTTTCAGTTAATACTTAACAAGCACAGGTAAGAAAATATTCATCAGTGATCACATTTCTCATTAAAAAAGTAGTGATAGTTGAGCTGTCATAGTGCAACTTTTTTCTCATCGTGATTCAGACAGAAATGCAGCTGTAAGTGCTCATTTTTTTCCCTTTTCTTTTAGACTTTTGCATCCCCCTCCTTAATGAAGTGCCTCATCTTGATGTTTCACAAGCGTATCTGTGTGCATGTGTGCCTGTGTCACCCCTGTGGAGCACAGCCCTGATAACAGCAGCTGCTCACAGACAGCGTTCCACTGCAGCAATTAACGTTCCACGCTAAATAAAAAATGTGCGTCCTCCACACCAGTCTTGTAATAAAATAATTAATTCGATTCAAACGCTAAATTAAGTATGGCGAGGAGGCTTTTGGAATAAAGTTAAGGAGGAAATAGACTGCAGCCTTGGGAAGCCTAGAGCATGTTTTGTACCGCACCTTGAAACAAACAGCTTGACTAAAGACTAAGTTAAGTCTATCTCTTTGATGGCTGCATTACCAAGTCAAAGTCTTCAGGGCCTCGTGAGGGTTCAATGACAGAGAATATTGTAGTAGCTAGATGTAGGACACATAGAATTTAGGCTTTTTGATCAAGTTGTAATAAACAGCTTTAATTAACTGGGCTTCCCAGAGGGGATTAAAGAGCAGCGAAGAACTCTTTGTTTTATTATTTAAGATTCAAGCTATTGCTTCCATTAGGCATATTCAGAGTTTACAGCTAGGATCCATTATGGGTTCGTTGCAGCAGAGATTGCACATGCAGTGTACCTGACATGTTTTCCTTCTTTGGCTTGGTAAAAATAAAAACCTTCAGGTTCCATCTGTGTTTCAGAATAGCTATTAAGTAGTCATGCTCTTCTTTCCCTTCAGACACACATCTGTTGACTCACAAGTAAAGACAAGAGAAAAAGAAAGAGAAAATAAGAAATTTATACTGGTGATGTGCTGTATTCCCATTTTGAAATCTATTTTAATTTGAATCTCTCTTCTGTTGGGTAACCAACCTCTGGTCAAAGGCACCACAGGAGTCTGATTAGAAACCACCCCATGAGTTACTAGAGCAAACAAAACCCAGCATTGTCCCAATGAACATGCAAAAAGAAATGCAGTGCTGTCTCCTTAGCTAATCAACGCTTTGAAACAGCATTACATGGATCACTCCTAAGGGTTTAGCTCCCTCGCTTGTTACCACGCTTTGCAAGTACAAAGGCACTTAATTTTGCATGCATACTGACAATTAAACAACTTAAACCATGGTCATGATAATGGCAATAGCTTTTAAGAAAGAACAGTTGACATATGTACTGAAATGCAAAAAACTCCAAAACTTTTGGCATCTTTTCATAAATAAATAATTGATTAAGCTGTTTAAAAAGTGTTTTCATCTCATTGGACACTAAAAATAGAAATTTACTAGTAAGCATGGCTAAATATAGTCTGAAAAAGGGAACTCCAAGGTGGTTTGTCACCTATCAATTGACCAGCATTGCTAGACACCCTTAAAGACACACCAACTTATTTTCAAATATAAAATATTTTACATTAACTCCTGGCTCTCTACTTGAAGAGAATTTTTGAAGCGATAGAAAAGGGTAAAAATGTTTAGAGGTAAAATAAATAAATAAAACAAAAAGAGTAGACTTACAAACCTATCCCAGGTCATATTTCTTTAAAGACATAAATTCAGTGTGAAACATCAAAATAGTGGAGCTCTATTGCTGTTACAGGAAAGTTTCCAAATGCTAATGAGGAATACTCTTCCAGCAGAATTAGGCTGTTCAAACACAACAATCAGAAGACAAGACAGGGAATGTAAAAATTGTAACTAGAGAGAAAAAAAAAATAAATTTTTATTTTATAGTAAATCAGAGAATTAAAAAAAAACCCCACACCAATATTGATCCCTTCACATACCAGAGCACAACTTTCTCTATGGATGACTTTTTTACAGTAAAAGTTTTGACTTTTCAACCTGTATGAAATTGTTTCCCTTTTAATTATTAAAGAGCAACTTAATGGGACTAAACCTAGTTAACACATGAATAGATACACGAATCAAAACCAGGTCACAATAAAATATGCATATAAAAAAGTGAAGTTAAGTTAAAATTTTCCTTCTTAATATTGCATTTTCACTTTTGAACTGTGATTACCAGGTATTTGTACTCATTTAAACCTGTTCTCATTAGAGTAAATAGAAAACTCCCTCTTGTCTCCAGGAGCACAAAACAAGCTGAGGAGCACCCAGAGACTGACTAAAGGAATGCAACACTTTCATTCTGTGGAGTGTTGGTGGTTCTGATGCTGGAATTACAGCATCAGAAAACACACTTGTGATTGATGCCTTTACATCACACACTTTAAGACACAAAAACCTTTCCCAAGGCAGGTATAGCTGAGATATAAAAGAAAAATGGGACTGGAAAAGAGAGATAAAGTGACTTGACCAAAGTCTTGAAGCAAGATCTGAGTGGAAGATCTGAGAAAGATCCTCCTGAGCAGGGATACCTGCTGGACAAAACAGCCTCCTTGTACCAGCACTCACAGACTACAGTTGCACATGCTCCAAAATAGGGGCACCAAAACCATACACTGAGATGAAGTGTAATCCTGAAAGATGAAATGTCAGTGATTGAGGAAATAGTGCTTGCACAGACCAAAAAATTTGTAGCAGTGATGTCAGACAAACTTGCAAAACAAAAGCAACGGGAAAGTTATTTGGCCTGAATTATTTAATATTAAACAGAATATTCAGAAGCCTTTTTCAGTGAAACTGTCCAACATAATTTCACAGAACTTCTCTATTTTTTAAACTATTTTTTTTATTTTTAAGGTTATAAAATCTATCTACATATACTTTTTGACAGAGTCCTTCTAGAAATCACATACTTTACAGAGTCTTTCTAGAAATCAATGATCATATAAAGAAACCAGTATATAATACATTAAGAACTGTAATATTTTTAAAAGATATTCATACTCCTGTTCCAATTTGAATATGGAGAAAAATTTATTAAATGGGCTGTGTTATTTAGCAGAAAAGACAGATACAGAGGAAAAATGTTGTGTAACAGTTCAAAGCAAATAGATAAATTACTGTCTATAATAATGTATATATACTGTACTATAATAATAGTAACCATTATGACAAAATAAAAATAAATACATTTAAAAAATAATGTTAAAGGAAAAAAATAGGCATGTTGATCAGTAAGAAGGAGCATTTTACTGGAATTGTAGAAAAAGGGAAAGGCATCTAATGGTTTTATAGGTGAGAAAAAGTTAGCAAACCAAAATCCAAAAGACAATGCAATTAATGAAAACTCCCACTCCCCTCTTCCCCAGCTTTTTTCCAAAATGTCTTCTTCATTTTAAATCAGTTTGCATTAGAATAGAAGGATAATTTTGTGCTTTAAAGATGGGCATAAGCTACCAATAATAAATACTTGCTTTACCGAAGGTCTTGTCTGGGATCTTGGGAAAGTTATTTAGCTTTTTTCTTTAACTGCCTGGGCTATTAAATAAAAATGCTGTGTTTTCCTACTTGAAGTCCTTCAGAATATGAGGAAATAACCTCATATCATGGGAGTATATTGCTTCAAAAATATCACATTTCCAAGGATAATTTAAAAAGAATAGTCTCTATATATTCATCTATATTATCATAAACTAGATCTCTGTTGAAGCATTAATATGGAGCCAACCAGCATAAGAGAGAATTAAAACTCATAAACCATTTTTACACTCTGGAAGGAATGGTTTAGATGTGGAAATGATAGGTTAATGGATACAAACAAAACAAGGTTTATAGTGGAAGACGAGATCTTTACTATGACAAATTGATGTTTTTGAAGAGATATACAGCAAGCAATCTTTTCGACATGGAAGCAAACTTGTGTGACTGTTGTTGACTCCAATCACTTCAGATGGTCTCATAAAAACTAATATCTATTCCTACAAATCTTTTCTTACTCATAAACCATGGTGAAACGTAATTCCTGAAAAGCTGTTTTCAAGAACAATTAGTCTAACTATCACAGGAGCAAACAGTTAAGTTTGCAGTTCAGCCTAAT
>VZTN01030653.1:27232-49914 GCA_013400515.1 Erpornis zantholeuca
ATAAACTCACGAGGTTATTATTCAGGAACTTGCATTACTGAGGTCTGAAATAAATCAGACAACACAACAGGACCACCAGAAACTTCAGTTCTGTGGTTAGGGTATTTTGATTTTATTGGACAACCTCTAAGCCCTCTGAGCAGTTGATTAGAACTAATGTCCCTTCTCTTATTAAAGATTTGATGAAGCAGTTAACACTTTCCTATTTGCAAATCTGGTTGCCACGATCTCTGGTTAAAAAAAGTATTCATGTTTTTTTGATTAAAAAAAAAATTTAAAAATTAAAAAAAAAAAATTTAAAAAATAAAAATCAGTTTATGTGGGAGAACAGTGTCCTTTTTCTGTGGAGCTGGGAATTGGCTGGTGCCAGAGATCTTTCCTGTCTCCATCCAATGGGTGGAGAACATTGCCTAAGAAAAATAAGAGAAAAATTCAACTTGATGCACTTGCACATTTTATGACATTGCTCTTGTAAAAGAAAAAAAACCAAACAATCTCAAAACAAAACAAAATTAAGTATTTCATGGTTTACTTCTGAAAAAGGCCCAGGATTTTCCTGAGCCTGCAATCCAGTAATCTACCTGTGAAAAATTCTCTCACTTTCTTTGTCTAAGGAAACTTTCTGTCAGACATTTTCTTATTCAATCTGTCTGACAAAGTACTGGTTTAGAGTCTTGCTGTCTGCTGGGAGAAACAGAGAAGGGACAGTGTTCCTGCAGCCCAACAAGAGACATTCCCCAGGAACATGGCATTCTCCTGACTGCACAGATTCTCCCCAGCCACGAGCTGTCACCTGCCTCACACCCCTGTCAGGTTCCTCTCATCCCAAGGGAATGAGTCTCTGAGCTGTCCCTTTCATTGCACCTCATTTCATTGCAATCCCTTTGGTTGTAGTCACTCCATTTACACATCTTCTTGTTTGTTTCAATTGCATTCTATATTATTATATCTCCTTTCCAAAGTGTTTGTCACACTTTCTTCTCTGTTTTCAGGATTTCGTTTCCTTTCCTGACAGGAAGAATTTAGTTTCTGGAAAGGACATGAAATCTTTTGATTTCAATGATAATCAGTGTGGCAAGCTTTGGTCTATTTCCCTGAACTTCATGTCATCCCATGCTGTTTCATTGCTTTCCCTTCAGGGCAGATTTCTTTTTCAAGTATTTCATGTCATCAATTTCTTATCTTGTCTTTTTGTTTGATTTCGTTCCCTAATTTTGTGATTTTGGTAAGTATAAGTTTACAAGGTTTTGTCCAGTTCTCTTCAAAAAAAGAACATCCCACTGCCAAAGACTGCTCTCTTCATAGCTTTCTTCCTCACACCATTCATGTGCTGGGCACCTCAGTAAAAGGCAGCTTTTACTGCTCTGCATGGGGTTAGGGTTACATTCAAGGGTTGGCTTGAGAAAACCACAAAGTTGAGACATCCAGGGACATGGCAGTGAAAAAAGGCATGCAAAAAGCAGAACTTCATGTCATTTCATTACATTTGATTACAATAATTTCATTTCAGAATTTTTCCTTTATTTGTTTCCATTGAATTTCATTTATTTAGAAGTCCAGCCCAGTCAGTTTGTTTTAATTTGTTCTCTGACTCTGAGATTTTATGTCCTTTCCTGAAAGGAAATTCTTCCTGTCAGAAAAGAAAATGAAATCTTGAAAACAGAGAAGAAAGTGTGACAAACACTCTGGAAAGGAGGTATAATAATATGGAATGCAATTTAAAAAAACAAGAAAATTTGTAAATGGAGTGACAACAACCAAATAGATTGCAATGACGTGAGGTGCAGTGAAAAGGACCGAAACTTGCCCAAATCAACCTTAGGGATATCCCAGAATCAAGGAATGAAGTCAAACCAAAAGACAGTAGAAGAAACTGATGACATGAAATACTTAAAAAAAAACCCCAAATCTTCACCAAAGGGGAAACAGTGAAATGGCATGGGATGACATGAAGTTCAGGGAAATGGAGCAAACCTTGCTGAACTAATCCTCATTGAAATTGCAAGATTTCATTTCCTTTCATGAATGGCCAGAGACCAAGGCCTGGTTTCCATGAAGCATATCTCTGCAGCCAGAGCTTAATCTTCTGAGAAAGTTTCTAGGTTGGAAAAAAAAAAGGTGCAATAAAATCTGCAGAGTGGAGCAAGGAAAGGTTAAGAAAAACAGTGAGAGTTGCAGACAGAAAGCTGGCAGTTAAAAAAAAGGGCAGTTCTCAAACCAGGGATGCAACAGGATGAGTACTACCAGAAAATATTTATAGCGCTAAAGAAATAAAACAGAAGACTGCAACTCAGCAACACTGAGCATGTGTTGATGCTGATCCATCCCTACCTGAGTGACAACTTCTTGGAGAGTAATCCCATTTTGTGTGCTATAATGGAAGTGCTTAGGGAAACATTTTATTCTAGTAGTTCGTTCTTCCTTAATGTCTATTGCCTGTATCATTCAATAATTGCTTCATACTTTGAAGCTGAGTGGCTCCTGCTTTCAAAGTGTCTGCAAGCAATATAAGCTGTCTCAATAAGCTGCTCCAAAGTGAAAGTGGCAGGAAAAAACCCTTCTTCTTATCTTTTCTGCAGAGGTGGGAGGATACTGTACTGCTGTTATTATTGTCATTTGTTTGTTATCCCCTGCTGCTGTCCTGGTAGCAAATTGTTTCCCTTACAGAACAGCTGCAGTGCTGCACTGGGGATGGAAATCATATCCACACAGAGCAAAAGGCCAAGAGGAATTGTTTAATTTCCCTTTCTCCTATACCCTCTTCCCTGCAGATCCCTGTGTAGGGCACAGGGATTTTTGTGCTTTGGGCACAAAACTGGAAAGAGGTCAGGGTCACTATGGAGTGCAATCCCTATGGAGTCCTACTGATGACTAGAAAATTAAATGCCACTGATGATCAGTGAAACATCTGGTAGATTGTTAGAAAAACATCAGGAAGCATTTATCCCATGTGTTGCACAGGACTGATTTTTGCTGTTCTCTTAGATGAGGATTAAAATTTATTGTGAGTTTAGTCACCAGTCTGATGCAGGGCACTCCCCTGGCTGAGGCTTCTCCATGCTAATAATGTGCAAAAGACAGAGGTGTTGTTTGATGTTTGTCTCTGCCTTGCAAGACTTTTGTGAACACAGTGGATACAAGCATCAGTCAGGTCACCAGGACTCACTAAATTAAATTGTCTGACATTGGGACTCCACTTATTTTAATGAGTATTTCTCAAATGGTTCAGTGGCAGAGTATCTCCTGGCATATTGAAAACAATAGATTTAAATGGGTTTTTACTCTGAAGGGAAAGCTGTTGAGGCAGACTGCACCTCCCAAATCTGGCTTGAGAATTACAAAGTAAAAAATATTCATCCATAGACTGGATAATTTGAAAGCTTCTTTTAAAATTTTAGGTACATGTTTTTGAGTTTTTTCTGACGTTTGATGGCTGGAAATATTTTTTGGCACATATAACTTTAATTGCTGTAATGCCTTTAAGAAAACTTTTGTCTTCTCTGAGTTTTGTCTCTACTATCACCTGAACCAAACTGACTATTATGGGCTTTATAAATCGTTTTAGTATTTAAAAATAAAACAAGAAATCACCAATATTTCCAGAAGAGAAAGAAGTCCTTGAATAGTCATCTAACAGTAAAGTCAATACCAGGATTAAAAAAATTATCAATAATATATGTATATCATAATGTGAAATAAAAAATTACTTCTATTACACCTCTTTCCTTTAGCAACATAAACACTCAATTTCTGCAGTACATTACCCAGAAAGTGCATAGCAAGATATCAAAAATAAATATCTGTCAATACCAGGAAGATGAAAATTGGTTTGAAAACAATATTTAAAGCTGATTAAAGTATTTACCACTTTAACATCCCACTCCTAATGTAATTGAGAACTAGAATAGAACAGCATATATTAAACAGTTTTTTCAGGCAAAATAATAGCTAGCATTTAACCAATTTCTTAAAAAATCTTTTCATAAAATTGTTTTTCTCAAGGCACTAATGGATGTTGAAAAAAAAATTGCTGAATGTGCATATAAATTAAAAATTTAAAATGTTTTGAGAGCAGTAACACATTTATACCCCTAAAGGAATCAGCTTACTTTGATTGTGTAATTTGTTTGTATCCAAAGAGGTGAAATCACGAATTATTTCACACCTAGTTCAGTACATTTTTTGGTAATTATAAAATATGACTGATAGTTTGACATTTAAGTTCTAGTTCCTAATCAGATATTTTGAACTACCTCTAGTGAAATAAAATACATAGTGCAATAAAATTTTAGTTTTAACATCATAAAAAACAATTCCCAGGCACAATATCCAGTTGAACATTCACAAGATGAAATTGAGATGTTGGAGATAATGTGAAACACACAGGTGTGAAACACAAACAGCATCACAGAGGACATCATTATATTTCACGTGAAGTTCTAATTGCAAGAAAGTCTAGTTGTATAAAGGGCATGGAAATAAGAGTACATGTAAGCACACATAAGAGTGGTTTTCCCTTCTAAATGTGTAAGAGAAGAGGAGAGTATTTTGGGTTGTTTTTTTTCTGTAGTAGATAGTTCAACACAACTTTATGGCAGGAGGAAGGATTTAACAGAAAAGTCATCATAGAGTCATAGAATCATATCCTGAGTTGGAAGGGACACACAAGGATCATCAAATCCAAACCTAGACCTGCACAGAGCATCCCCAAGAGTCACACCATGTGTTTGAGAGCTTTGTCCAAATGCTTCTTGAACTCTCTCAGGCTTGGTGCCATGACAACTTCCCTGAGGAACCTGTTCCAGTGCCCAAACACCCTCTGGGTAAAGAACCTTTTCCTGATAACTGACCTAAACTTCCCATGAACTTATTTTTTGTTCATGCTGTCTCCCCAAGTCTTGTCACTGGCCAGGAGGCTGAAGGGATCACTACCTGCTCATCTATTTCTCCTTGTGAAGATGCTGAAGACTGCAAGGAGGTCTCCCCTCAGTCTTCTCCAGGCCGAACAGACCAAGTGACCTCAGCTGCTCCTCTCACAGCTTCTCCTCCAGACTCTTCACCATCTTTGTGGCCCTCCTTCAGACACTCTCTAAGAGCTTAATGTCTTTTTTATATTGCGGTGCCCAAAACTGCCCCCAGCGCTCGAGGTGAGGCTGCCCCACAGCAGAGCAGAGCAGAGCAGAGCAGAGCAGAGCAGAGCAGAGCAGAGCAGAGCAGGACAATCCCCTCCTTTGCCTGGCTGGCAATGCTGTGCCTGATGCCCCCCAGGACACACTTGGCCCTCCTGGCTGCCAGGGCACTGCTGGTTCATGTTCATTTTGCCACTGCCCAGGACCCCCAGGCCCCTTTCCATGGCACTGCTTTCCAGCTTCTCATTCCCATTCTATACACACAGCCAGGGTTGCCCTGTCCCAGGTGCAGAACCCAGCACTTGCCCTTGTTAAACTTCATACAGCTCCCCGGCCATCTAATTTGTCAAGATCTCTCTACAGGGCCTCCCTGCACTTGAGGGATTTAACAGGTCCTCCCAGTTGTCATTAGCAAACTTCGTTAATATCCCTTCAAGGCCTGTATCCAAGTCATTAATGAAATGAAATCTCTGTTGAAGAGAACTGGGCCGAGGGTGGATCCCTGTGGAACCCTACAAGTGACCAGACACCAGCCTGATGTCACTCCATTCACTGTCACTCTTTGTGCCTGATCTGTGAATCAGTTGCTCACCCACCACATTACATGGTTATCCAGCTGGATGCTGGGCATTTGATCCAGAAGGATCCTGTGAGACGCAGTACCAAAAGCTTTGCTCAAGTCCAAAAAGATTACACCTACTGGCTTTCCTAGATCAGCCAGGTAAGTTACCCTGTCATAGAAGGGAATCAGGTTCAACAAGCAGTACCTTCCTCTAATGAAGCTGTACTGGCCATGACCAATGACTGAGTTGTCCTCCACATGTTTTTCAATGCCTCCCAGAATCATTTTTTTCACTATTTTACTGGGCACTGAAGTGACACTGGCGGGCCTGTAATTTCTGGGGTCCTCCTTCTTGCCCTTCTTGAAAATTGGGATGTTCACCAGCTTCCAGTCAGCTGGGAGGTCTCTGGATTCCTGAGACCACTCAAAAATGATTAAGAGGCTTTATGATGATATTAGCAACTCTCTGATGATTCTCAGGTGAATTCCATCAGACACCATAGATTTTTAGGGATTTTACTGAAGGAGCAGACCCCAGAAAATTTCGGGGTCCACTGGAAGTTGATCAATCTCATAGTTATGGTACTCCAGCTCAGGGAACTGAGATCCCCTTGGTCTACCCTCTGTGTTGAAGATGGCGTTAAACACCTCTGCCTTGTCCATGTCCCTTTTCGTGAGGTGACCACCCCCATTCTGTAATGGACTGATGTTATTTCTCCAGTGCCTTTTGCCATCAATATACTTGAAAAAACTCCTTTTATGGTCCCCCATTGTTCTTTCCATCTTCACCTCCAACTGAGCTTTGCATGCACAAATTTGCTCCCTACACTGGCAAGCCACAGGTATTCTTCCCATGTCACCTAACCTTGTTNAGTTACCCTGTCATAGAAGGGAATCAGGTTCAACAAGCAGTACCTTCCTCTAATGAAGCTGTACTGGCCATGACCAATGACTGAGTTGTCCTCCACATGTTTTTCAATGCCTCCCAGAATCATTTTTTTCACTATTTTACTGGGCACTGAAGTGACACTGGCGGGCCTGTAATTTCTGGGGTCCTCCTTCTTGCCCTTCTTGAAAATTGGGATGTTCACCAGCTTCCAGTCAGCTGGGAGGTCTCTGGATTCCTGAGACCACTCAAAAATGATTAAGAGGCTTTATGATGATATTAGCAACTCTCTGATGATTCTCAGGTGAATTCCATCAGACACCATAGATTTTTAGGGATTTTACTGAAGGAGCAGACCCCAGAAAATTTCGGGGTCCACTGGAAGTTGATCAATCTCATAGTTATGGTACTCCAGCTCAGGGAACTGAGATCCCCTTGGTCTACCCTCTGTGTTGAAGATGGCGTTAAACACCTCTGCCTTGTCCATGTCCCTTTTCGTGAGGTGACCACCCCCATTCTGTAATGGACTGATGTTATTTCTCCAGTGCCTTTTGCCATCAATATACTTGAAAAAACTCCTTTTATGGTCCCCCATTGTTCTTTCCATCTTCACCTCCAACTGAGCTTTGCATGCACAAATTTGCTCCCTACACTGGCAAGCCACAGGTATTCTTCCCATGTCACCTAACCTTGTTTTCACTCAGCATATACCTTCCTTTTCAACCTTATTTCCAAGAGAAGATCCCTGCTCAGCCAAGCTGGTCTTCTGCCTTGTCTCCATGACTTGCAACATCTAGGAATTTCCTGTTCCTGTGGCCTTAGGAGGTGATGCTTAAAAAATGACGAGCACTGACAGACCCAGTATGTGCAAAAATGTTATATCAGGGGACATTACTTACTAATTCCCTGAGCAGCCTGAAGTTTTTTTCCTCTTGTTCAGACCTGAGGTTTTGCTGCACTTTTCCTCCTGTAAACAGGGATTTTAAGCTCACTCACATCATGGTCACTGTGGCCAAGATAGCCACCAAACTCCACTTTGCTCACAATCTCTGTTGACAAACAGTAGATCAAGGAGGGTATCCTTCTCAGCTGGTCCCCTTAGTACCTGTTCCATCAAGCTGTAATCTAATTTTTTAGGAATTTACTGGCCTGGGTTGTGCCAGCTGTGTGATCCTCCCAGATGATTTTTCCAAGTTCAGGTCCCCCATAAGGACAAGGACAGTTGAATTGGAAGTGTCCCTTGGTTCCTCAAAGTCTGAACTAATTAGAAATTATTTATTTTAAAATGCATTATTTTTTCACACAGATCAACACGTCTGAATAGGCACATTCTTCTTTATAAGCCTGGAATAATATACAATTTAGTTAAATTGAGAAATTTCTATAAAAAATTAGAGCAGTTTATATAGAATAGCCATTTTTTATAAAACTAGTCCTGTTTAATAAAGTTGATAATTCTATATTTGTAAATTTGTTACATCAGATACTAAGAGCTAGTAAGGGCATGATTTAAATTACGTGGTATTTCAGAATTAAGTGCTTTTCTAAGTTTTCAAATTATATGAAGGCAAAACTACAAACACTTTGCCAATAGCGACTTATACATGTTCATAAGGAAGACAATAAAAGTATCTTTTATGCAGGTAATCTACAGCTTGGAAAAAGCTGACTTGCTGAGTGAAGAGTTATAACCACCAAAATGAAAAGCAGCTGCATCTGACCCTCCCTTTCTGCATACTTGATAGGTTTCCAGATGACACATTCCATCCCTTGCTCCAGATCCAGAATTCAGAGGTCATTCTGAGAAGGTTCATTAAGGGTGAGGAAGAACTCTTCTATACAGAATTCTCTGTCACAAAGAGGATGGCTGGGGATATTTACTTGTGTGACTTGTCAGAACATTCACCTACTGGCTCTAAATGTGGTCCAGGCAGGAAATACCAAAGACACAAATGGACAGAATGTTAGAGATTTCGGGAACCTTCAGTTAACAAAAGGCGATACCCTGTTTCTAAATATAGGGAACTGGTAAGCATGGGCTTTGTGGCTGAAGCCCACTGAAATCCTGCTTGAAAGGAATTTTTTTTTATTATTTTAATCTTTATTGAGAGATTTTTCTACTCTTTTATGAAGTTATTTCTGCTTTGAAACAATTTTAAAGGCTTATACTTCAATAGCTGACTTTTATATACACACATTTGGTAAGTTTGTTCTGGGAAAAGAACAAGGGACAGAAGTATCAGCCCTAAGGATAATCTGCTGCAATAACTCCAATGTCATGGAAAAATGAAATCAGGACACTGCATTTCAGATGACTGCCATTGACCCATGACAGTGAATACTTGATCATAACCTCATACACACAAAAGAATTCTCTTACTTGGGAACACCAAATTGCTAAATACACATCTGTTTCAATGGGGATGTTGCTGATGATTCTTCATTCTGTATTTCTTATTTGAATAGTCTTAATCTCCTAAACTACCTCCTAATAAATCTTGTAGATTACCACATGGGTTGAAGGGATCATTATTCCTTACTCATGTAAGAACCCTAACAGATGTCATTCCCTTCATACTTCAGTAATTCTTTGACAGGATTATGAAACCAATAATGTTTAATGAAATTTAATATTACTGAAGAACTTTGAAAAGATTTAGTAGAACTTCATTTTTGGTAATTAATTTATAATGAAGCAAGCAGTATACAAGCTGTGTTTTACCATTTTAAAATATCTATTGTGTATTTTAGAATATGTGTTTGTTTAAATGATCTATAACTCCAGTTATTACAGTTATAACAGTTTTAGTTGTTAACTTAAAATTAGACTTGTAGTTAATTTGTATTATTTTGATCTGATGTCCTGTGGAGAGCAGTTGTAGATTTTTCGTCTACAAGATTTAAAAATGAAATATTAAAGACTTTATTTTGCCTTTGATGAAAAAGAGCACTGCAATTTGAAAGCAAATTGTTCTCATTATTTAAGTCCAATATGCATTCATACTTTATTATATAATCCATTTCTTTCAATCAGCTTGCTTATTTAATCCATCTGCTCTCTTTCTGAGGAACTATGCTAGTTGAATAATTATGGAGAAAGGGAGCCCAGAAAAAGAATTTGGAGAAAATCTTACATTTACAAGTGATGAACATAATGCTCTGTCATCAGAATGTATATCTGGTTTCTAACAGGGAATGGAAATACCTCAATGAGTTAAAAAAATAAAAAGAGAGATTTTATTTTTAGTCTGTTCTTACCATTTCTATAGTTCGTGCTTTTAGATTGTGAAGGAAATATCGTTTCTACAGGAGTGTCTTAAAGGATTTTAAGCTAATTTGCAGAAAATATAAATGAACGATTTTGCTTTATTTTTCCTAATTTTGAAACAACTTTAACCCTATTGCTTATGTAAGAACAAGTTTTGAGTGTCTGAGTTGTACAGAGCCTACAGAAGGAGCAGCTCTAGATCCTGTTCTTGTTGAATTTTAAAGACTCTGTCCAGTTAAATGTGCTGGCTGTGTGGGAGCTGGAATTTTCAAATATATGGACAAGCAGTGTGTGTCTACATTTTTCCAAAAAGACAACTTAAGACTTTGAGGACAAAGGAATGTTGGAGAGAGCTGAGCAGGGAAGAAAAATAGTGGTTTGTGCTTTCATTGTTATGTTAGCTCTGGTGAACCACAGAAGATAGAAACTAATTAGAAAGAGGAAAGAGCCCTTGTGGTGTAGCAGGGGTCTTGAATATTGCTCAAAAGAGGAAGATAAAGCAGGACAGGGAAACTAAAGAAAAGTCTTCAGAAACATGAGTGTGGAGAGACCTATATTGGAGCAGTGTAGTGAAATTTTATTAAAGACCTCTACACCGGCTGTGACCTGGGGCTCTCCAGCCGTGCCTACAAATAGTACTGAACAAATAACACTTGCAACCATGTTGTGTTTTTCAGGCATTATCAGGAAAACAAGTGTTGTTTCAAATATTGAAGAATTCTCCAATGCAGCTATTTCCAGTAGCAGATAGCTAAAATTTGAAACCTACAGTATCAAAAAAATTATTTCTAGCACAGACTGCCAGAATTTGAATGGAATTTAACTATCTATAGATGATTGTTTTAAACTAATATCAAAAAATAAACAAATAAACACATTAAAAATCAGAGGCATTTTAAGGTATTTTCACAGAAAATACCAGGGAAGTGAAAATATAACTTTAACAGAATAAAAGCGGTTCTTTTCTCACATCATCACTGCTTTAAGATCTTCCATTATTTCTTATACTGAAGACAAATGATGGTATAGGAAAACAGGTAACTCCAGCTTGGATCTATCACACAAAGCAAATATTTTTCTTTCTGGGAATCCTTATGCAAGCGGTACATATTTATTCTGTTTGCAGCCAGCAATTAGTAAGAAGATTATAACCAGAATTTGAGGAGCACTGAAAGCCACAAGTGAGCTAATTAGTAAAATTATAGTTTATTACAATATCTTTGTAATGAAGGCCTCTGCCAAGGCCATTGCATATCACTCACTTTAGTGTAAATTGAGGAAATCATAGCAACGAGGTAGAAGCTTTGGCTCTAAACTATTTCTTATGATAAATGTCAGCTCTAGTAATCACCTACTGTCTGTCTTCTCCCTGCAGCTGCTGAATATTCTTCCTTCCTGTCCCCCTTTTCTGTTTTCCCTTGGTGCAAAACGTTGCTGTGGCACAGCAGGCTGGTATGAAGGTGGGCTGAAAGTGAAGAGGCAGCCTGCCCAGTCACTTCCACCCTGTCTGTGTATTCATAAGGCAGAGCCTTTTCACATCCAGTAACAGTGTCATTGCCTGCCTGTACCGGCAGCAGAGACATTTGTGTGAATAAAAGTGGATTGCTTTTGTCAACACCACCACAATTTCTTTCTCAGGACTATTTCCCTCTCAGGCTGCTTTCTCAGCTGATGACAACGTCCTCAGCATTTTCTCCTTCTATTGCCATGTTTCCACATTTGTTGTTTGAGAATAAATTTATATTTAATGAATGTGGCAGCGATGTGTTCACCTCACATTTGTGGATCGTAAGTACATCTGCTCTTAAAGTACCACAAGAACATGGTGGGAAGCAGTATAAGACTAGCTGTTGTTACAGTCATTACAGTTATTAAGGGTTTCTTTTGCAGTTCTTTGTTTTAAGAAAACCAACCAGCAAATTGCAACATAGAATAAAACCATGCATAGAAAACCAATTCTGATATATTTAAAAGTAACAATTTTTGATTGTTTCATAAGTTCAAGTATGCTGAGTACCTTGAGGGGATATAAATTACATATGCAGTTTAATTGCTACATAGTGTACCAACACTATTTCTGCCACTATTCATACTAACGGAATCACAGGAACTCAGGTTAATACATCTATTTCTCCACTCACAGGTCTGTCTTAGCAACATTACTGAGCTGAAACACAGGAAGAAGAGAAGACAAAGCCCTGTACATCCAGTACCCTGGATGAAGGCAAATATCATTTCTTGTGAAGCCCAAAATATTCCCCCAGGTTTGCATTGTTACACTCCTGTCCTACAATAATCTCCAAAGGCCAGTGTGTTGTCTCCTCATTTTCCATACTGCTTTCCCCTTCCTTCCCCACCTTCCCCCTCCTCACCTTTATATACACTCTTGAAATGTTCAAGTAAGCAGGGTATAATAAGATTTTTACATGATAATCATGGCCAGATTCATTTCTTGTGAGATGAATTCCTTAGCAGAAAATCCAGTTAATTCACAGGAGATTTGACCCACCTGACATCAGCAATTCTTTTTGATTCGGGAACATGTTGGAGCACAAAAATAAATCTCAAAAATGGATTGGTTTCTTACATTTTCCTTTCTTCTTAGAACTACTTTCTGAGAATATTTATGTCAATATAAGAAAAAATATTTCCAGTTCAAGCTGTATTTAAAATATCTATTAGTGTTGTTATTCCAGACCTTTTCATAGCATAATGAATAATATTTCAGTGATTAAAAAGAATAATGAGCAATTACAAAGAATTAAAAATACTACATTTAGCTGAAAAGCTCTTTGCTTAAATTATTTTCGGAAAGTGTAATTTATCATGTTTTTAAAAGATGTGCTAATTTCCAATAGCTAAAGGAGTAACATTGTTGAGATAGTGTTGCAACACACTGATGAGTTAATAATTTTAGTTCTGTAAAGATAAAGGAGACACTTATGATTTGGTTAGGCTTAGGTTATGTATTTAAATAAGGCTGGCTTGGTTTTCAGTAGTATCCATCCTAAATGCAAGATAAATATTTAGTTTGATGGGCTACTTAGATTTGGCCAAGTGCATAAAGGAGAGATGAGAAATTCCCAGAAAAATTTACTTCATATTAAGAAACAGCCAGATAACTGAACTTTGGCTAAATGCAGTATTTTTGTATTCTCACTCTGATCAGTGTAGATATGTAGTACTGGCTTCATTTGTATAAATGAGAAGCCATGGTCTGGAAAAGGAGATATATCCCACGTGAATTACCTCCCTTTGTGCCTGTGCAAAGCAGGCAGATGCCAATGGAAAGTTTTAGTAGCATTTTCAAATTACTTTTAGTAGGAATGTAAAATTATCTGGCATTTTCACAAAGGACAGGAGAAGTTAAAAAAATCCTGTTGTTAAATATTGTTTAACATGTTATTCAACGTATCACAATATGAGACCCCACACATGCTAACAAAAACTCTCTGCTCTCCAAAAGCACCTCTCCTGTGAAAAGCATAACAATATGAAGTCCTAGTGGAAAATATTGCTTCCCAGGCCGTAGAGTCCAGAAAGTCTAAGAACTGACTTATTAGAAAGTATTACTTCCTCCAAAACTCTTTTGGAAATCCAGTCTACAAAGACTCTTTTACGGGAATGATGAAAGAGCCTAAAATCCTGAAATTGCTCATTTAAACACTCAGATGACAAGCCATTCTCAAGAAAATGGATTCCAGCTGTCCACTTGAGACCACACTGTGTGATGGTTGCTGCCTCTGGATCCTTTGCTGCAGAGCTCCAAGTGAAAATTAGCCTCCAAGCCTCAAGAAATAGCCATCAGCAGAGTCTGCATGCAGAAATATCTGTATATTTTACTAGATCATCACAGGCAATGTTTTATTATTTTTAAGGATTTTCCTCTTTCCCTTTGTCATGTTTACCCAATGAACTACTCCAGTATGAATTTATAACTTGTAGTATAAAATTGTATCAAATGTCTTGCTAGGTCATTTTTTCTGTGTCTTTAGTATGCAATTAGATGCATTATTAGTGCACCTATCAGAAAAGCATCCCCACCCCACTTTACATTCCTTAATTTTGTATCTGTGTACTATTTATAGATTGTTCCATAGTCTTTGGCTCTCCCTCTCCCTCAAAATTGTCTATGTTGACATGAATATTTACCCCTATTAGTATGATGACAGAGTAGAATATCTGCAATGTCTTTCTTTCTTTCTTTATTATATATTTCCTAACAGTGTGATTATGGTTATTGAAAAAAAATGTTGTAATTAAGGAAAGAAGAAGAGTTAATGTTTTATTGTCTTTAAGTAGTACATCTAAACATCAGGTTTTCTGAAAGCCTGATAGAGATTTATGCCAAATACATTTACGGCAAAATAAATTTCTTTCAATTCAATTCCTTTGTGCTCTCACAGTATGAAATAAAGTATTGCAGATTAGTTTTTCTGGCCTTCTTTTTGTTCTTTCTCTGTTAGAGAGTGATGCATGTGCACCTACATCATGAAAGAGAAAGAACAACCAATGCCTCAATAAAATCCATCATTAAAGATAACACGGCATTACAAAGCCCTTCAAATATATTACAAAATATCTGTAACCAATATAGATTCCCACATCCTCTCCCTGATAGCTGGATTTCAGCCTAAGGCTGTGCAGACAGGCTTTACCCACTGCTTTCTGAGGGTGAAAGCTAACATTTTGTCAGTACTTAGGTGGCTGACCAGCTGAGAATACTGAATACCACTGATGCTTAAGGCACAGTCAGGTGTATTGTGCTGCCTGTGCCTGATCTGGATTAAGTGCTGCTCCTTCTAAAAGTATGCCTTCCTTATGCCAGCATTAAGAGGAGAAATACAGAATTTAATGATGAACAGAAAATGAGTAAGAGAAAAAAGGAAAAAAAAAATCATATTTTTCTAGGAGTTAATGGAGTTAAATATAATCCAGAAACATTTATTTAAAACTGCAAAGTGTGTTACCAGAAAAATCATTAAAAATATCTTATACTTATATGGAATCATAACTCTAATTGTTCTGCTTAGTAATGGGATATAAAATTATTCCATTTAAAATTCAAGTAGTTGATGCTTGAAGCTAAAGAACAGCTAATTTCATACAATAAACTTCCTGTATTGAGGAGAAAATTAGAGAAAAATAGAGATTATTTGAGTTGTAATCAAAGTCTTTTGTATATATTTTCTCTATTCTTCTCTGAAACCATTTGTTATTAATAGAGATGAAAGAAGTAAAAAAGTACAATTTTTATTTCCTATCAGAAATCTTTCATTGTTTTTGGCATTGCAAAAGTTCAAACAAAACAATAATCTCATCTTCTTCACTCAAACGAGTTATGCAACAAAGAAAAATCTGAGATAGAACTTTTTAACCAAGGTTCCTGAACTTGTCTCTCCCATATAATTTCCATGAAGAAAGCATCAATAACAGTATTTCTGACCTCCTACGTGGGGTATGACTCATGCTTCATCAAGACCCAAATTCATCCCATGAAACTACTGAAGCTACTTATTAGATTTGGAATTAGTCTACCTCAGTACAATGGGTGGAGACAGACATCCTCTCCCAGCTGCAGCTGTGCTGACTGATGCCGAGAGGAGCACCCATCTAAACTTTCCCACCTCCCTGGTGGAAGTAACCACTCCTTCCCTTTCCATCTGCCAGATGAGCTGTTCCAGTGAACAGCCCCCTCTCCACTTCCACCAAAATTAGCTGGAGAGGGTGTTGGGACACTTCTAATAGTGGGTTTTCTTTAAGCACCTTCATCTGGGCTGAAGCAGGATAGGAAATGCAGAAAGGGCACTTGATAAATTGAAGACCACTGCCCACCCAGAGGAGGGTGTCAGACCTGAGGGGTGCCAGACAGCAACAGTTCAGCCCCCGTGCTGCAGGTTCAGGAATATATCTCTCTGCTGCAGGGCTGTAACTGCAGTAGGATGTCTTCCCAGAGTATATGGGAAGTGGCAGAAGTAAAAGGTCATGCCATGTTCCTCCTCGACACACTTGGCTTAGGAAGATCCCCACCCTAGCACAGACTCCTCCTCACCTCAGTGCCCTGCAGCAGCCCATTGCAGTGTAAGTGCAAAGGATCCTGCACAGAGAGGCAAACTACCTTTCCGAGATGGTGTGAGTACAGTTTTCTCTGTCTTGCATTGCTCTTGAATTTGCTGCCAGCCCTGACCAAAAGCAGTAGACTTACCCCCTTTAGTCACTGACTCTGCAGCACCAAGGCGAGTTCCCAGCACGAGATCAAATAAGTGCATTAATCTCACAGACTGCAAATTTGAAAAGAAACCATTTTCTTATTTTCCTTTCCCCAGCATCCTATACCTTGAGTGTTGCTTTGGAGAACACTCAGAGAATAAAAACATGAGACAGGCATGAAAGGGATGTGTCCCCTTCAGCCACAGGCTGCTCTTAGATCTGCTTGTATTAGTGGTGCTGCTGCACTCCAGCTTAGCCTTTGAAGGGTTATGACTAGGACAGTTCATCCAATGAAGGAATAAACATGTGAGATGCCTGCTCTCTGAATCACTCCTGCAAAAGCAGTCACCATTAAGATCTTAAAATATTTGCTGGAAGCTTTCTTGCCTGTAATAATAAAAAAATATTTGAGTAGTACCAAGCAGAGAAATACAAGTTTTGGTAGAGAATTACATTGAGAATGAATCAGAAGTGTGAAGTGAAACACCCTCAGACCTTTAACAGATATGTGATAAGTCATTAAGGCAGAGAACCCTACTGTGAAAGGCAGAGGAAGTTTCCATGACAAAGGATGTGCTCTAAACTGTAATCCACAGCTTCTGTTGGCATATAATGGCAGTGATTATCCACATTCCAAGTGTGCCACTATATGTAAGATAAATGTCATCAAAAATAATTTTCATTTGTATCAAAATCAGTGGCAGTTCTTGTTCAGAAGCACGTTCTCACTCAAGTGACTGCAAATATAAGTGAGCTGTCAGAGCACCCTGATTGGTAGAGCTGATTAGTGGTACCACATATTTTTAAGCAATCCAGCCAGCAGATCTGATTATTAATCAGCTTCTGATCATTCAAATCTGAGTTACATTAAAATATGCTGGTAAATCCGTGGTGAAAATCTAGATTCCTGGTCAAAATCCATTTTTCCAGAACACCTTTTTATATACTGCTGTGCATAAAGGCACCAGGGCACTGAAAACTGAGAGCAAAAGGAAGGACATACTTTACAGGGATTTTTGTGTCGCAACTCTGGGTCAGAATTTATTCATGTATCTAAAATGAAAGATTGCAGAAATACATGGTTAAAAGCAGAACAGTAAACTCTGAGTCAACTGGGACTTTCAGTTTCTAATATTTTCCCTCAATGATTCCAATAAGTATGCAAGTTTGAAATAAAATGTGCTGCGCTACTGAGGGGTGACTAGTTTAAAAACCTTCAAATCATGGGAATATTAAAATATATATATATACTAAATCACCTTCAGTGTGTCTTATCTCTTACATTGTGTTCAATTTGATTAGGTTTAGCTGAAAATCTAATATCCATATTCATACTTTCCAGAAGGCAATTTATGACCTTCCCTGTACATCTCTTTCAGAAACCCTGAAAAAATCATGGGCAATAATTTTCTGTATTTGCTCAACACATATAATCAATACATATTAATTCTTCATATATTAATGCAATTTAACTGTGCATAAATTTGTGCAACAGTTTATTACTAACAATATTCAGAACCTAATGTAACTATTTTACAGGAAAAAGAAATAGAAGGCATGGATCTCTAATACTGTTGTGGGAGAGAATTATTTTAAAATTGTACCCTTGATAGTCATGCAGTACAAAGTAGTTATAATGGTGTTTCATCTTTTGTGTTTCTCTCTGTCTCTCTGTTTGTTTCTCTGCTTGCTGCCAGAATTGAGCAGTAAAATGCAGTACTAAATCCATGGCACTCCAAGGCAAAGCAACAGGTCACTGCTTCAGTGACATTCTTCAGAGGCAAGAATACAAAGGGAAATATGTAACACAGAAATCATCCTTTCAAGTTGTTATCAGCAGGGGAGTTTTATAGGCTGGAAGTCAATCTTCTAGACAAGCCTTGTTTAGTCACCTGATCCAGGGATAAGTGTAATTGGTTTTATAGAACTAAAGTAAATTAGCACAAATTAGCATTTGTTATTTGTCTAATAAAAAATTCTGCATTGAACACCAGCAACAGTTAACCTGTAAAATTCATGTATGGTATGAATTTAAGAAACAAATTGTTTTCAAATCAGGGCATATAATGTATTTAATTCTAAGATGTGTAGGATAAATTGAACATATACAACAAAGAAAAATGAATGTTTTACTGGAGTGCCCTGACCCAAAAATGGATGAGAAAATGGACACCCAAAATATTAGCATCTCCTCTCTGCACTTCTTGCATACTCTAGCTCTTAGAAGTATGCAAGATGTCCATTTTATTACAAATTTTCATTATTACCTGATTTTGTATTATTTCAAAGGGGTCAAAATTAACTTATGTAACTTTAGTATCAGACTTATTTCTCAAATAAATTAATAAAATCATAAAAGGTTGCACACACTCCAGAACAATTTCAATAACTTCAAAAATTGTCAATATCTTATGTTTTTCTGAATGTTTTTATGATATCACAAAGTAAGTGATATCATGTACTTTTTTTCTTTCAGCAATTTATCTTGGCACCCCTACGTGCACAGCTGTGCTCTGCATACCTGTGGTACACAAAAGAAGTTGACAGAATGGAAGCTCCACCTCCACCTCTTTCTTTTCTGTTTATGCAACTGGTCTGAAAAAAATCCCCTTTTTAAAAATTATTTTAAAAGCACATCATAATACCTTCATTTAAATTAATGTGTATTTTGCTGCTGATTTCAGCAAATCGGGATTTCACTAATAACAACATACAGTCAAATATGTGAATGACATATTTATGATTCAATTCTTCATTCAAAATAGAAGAGCCATGGCTCCATGTGCAACCCTGCACCTCTGGTTATAAAAATATGTGAAAAAGACTTATAATAGCAATCTTAGGCAAATTCTCTGATACTGAACTCTGCCTATTATTATGATTTATGGATGAATAAATAATTCTTTCTTTGCACTAAATTATTTAATTTTAAAATGTGTGGAAATATGTTGTCTTGCTATTGTTGTCTATACTGGGAAAGTTAAATATATATTAATTGGGATTTTCATAATGATTAACATATTGATGAAGTAATAGTGACCTGTCTTTACCAATAAGCATTTCAAAAAATTGTGAACACTATGTACTTCAAATCAAAAAGCATTATGCTTTTTTTTTTCATTTACTTGGAAAACAAAAGTAATTCATTATAAAACTTAAAAATAATTTTATCTTCTCAGGTCATAAGGTCAGCATCAACAGGAGAGTAATGACAAATCTGGAATTTGATTTCTTTATTTACAAAAAAATATCTGTGTTAGAGTTACATGAAATGTATATTATAGATAAAAATTGCTGTGTAAATGGACAAATTTTCATTGACTTCAGATGGAAATCTTGGCAAAATATTGCTTCTGAATGTTCTGTGCCCCTCCTGCACTTGGACAATTGCTATGAACTCCACTACAAATGCCATTTTCCATGTATGCATATCCTTCGGTGTTTACACAGTTATTTTGCTTTTATGTTACCACATTATACTCTAATGAAAGTTTACTTTTCAAATTATTTCATAATCTGAGTGGCAAAGTTTACAGTGAAAGATGCTGCATCAGCTCCTTGATGCTTGATACACTGCTTTGTAAGTGCAGTTGTCAGCTTTCAGGTGATAGCTTCCTGAAATTTAATGTTATCACTGAATTAAAAAAAAAAAAAANAGATAAGCTTACACAATTTGGAACCATTATGTGCTCAGCAAGTTTGAATCAGACACAGAATAAAGACTATCATAAAACCAAAGCTCTATCTCCTTGGTAATGAAACCTTGCATTTGACCTGGGCTCCATCTGTCACAAAAAGCTGTGCACAGAATGCTAATAAGGGGAATATGAAACCCATTTTTCTACTAAGCCTGGTTCCACAGTAAATACCTGATCAGTACTCACAATTGCTGAACCTCCCATAAATTAAGTGGGCAAACAAAGCTCCATGCCACTCTTAATTTCCATGTCTTTGTCACTACCATTAGTGCAGAAGGAGACTGAGCAAGTGAATCTACTGCAAGCAAAGTGAATGCTTCAATTTTAAATATTCCTTTTATTTTTTATTGTTTCTGTTTCAGGATATTTCAGTCTCCTAAAGCCTCAGCTGCTGCTATCATAATTGTCTGTTTTACATTTAAAGAGACAATTAAGTTGTTTCCCTCAAGTTTTGGTCTTTATATTTAGAGTATACTTGAGGGCCAGATATGTAATAGCTGAAAAATCAAGAGGTAAATATACAGAGGAAATATATATAAGGGGTAAATATATAAGAGGAAAATAGCAGAATATTGTTTTTCTTTCTAAATTCTCCCACCACTAAAGAGACAATATGCAGTAAATAACAACTGAGAAATTAATTAGGGAAAGCAAAAATCATATTTCCATTCATTTTGATTTGATCGTTGACAGAAGAGACTATAAATAGGAATACATAGGCTTTTTCTATTTAAAGAAACAAGTAATGGATCTTCTAAGAGCTCTGCCCTCCTAAAACATCATCCTGTCCCATGGTATGAAGTTTGTTGTTATAAACATTTAGGTCTATTCACAACAGGATATATCTTTTTCTTGAGAATATCTCAAGTTTGTCTCTTTTTTCCCCCTCTGTGATCTTTCCCTTCTATTCTTCTGACTGTGATAGGCTGAATTCAAAAAACTGATATGTAAGGAACTTCTTACCAGAGTATGAAGGATGTGAAGCACATATGGCTGACTGTTCAACAGCTTAGTCTGGATGTAGATGAGTACAGGATTGTGACTCATGGTGATGGATTTGAAAATGCCAGCAATTGCACAAGAGCTCCATCCAACAGACCCCTCTCATGTGAGGAGGAGTTTGTCATGCAGACATTGTCCCTTTACCTCTGGAAATTACTGAATTCAGTATATCCCAAGGGAGAATATAAGCTCCTATTTAGTTGTAATGTTGCTTGCAAAATAAGGATAAGAGCTGATCCTCTGTTGCTACAAATGCATTCCAAGTTCTGCCAGCCAACTTAATTATTGAAGAAACAGAAGCAGTGCTGCTCAACTGTCTCTCTTTAAAAAATAGCTAAGCATTTGTAAGGTTTTTTCTACATTCATCTGCTAACATTTAAATTGTTGTTATTATTGAAAGTTTTAGTTAGCGTGGCATAACTTAGTATAAACTTAGATTTTGAACAAGATTTTCAAAGATATTTCAAATCAGAAATCTATCCAAATCGAAAATGGTTTTAACACAAGCAACATCCACAGTTTTACAGACTATCCCAGGAAAGCACCTTGTCTCCTTCCATCCCTTTCCTCCTTCCCTTCTTATTTCCCCACTCCCCACACTCCTTTCCTCCTCACCCCATTCCTTGCTTTCCTTCTGTTCCCTTCCTCTCTCCCTTTCTTTCTCTCCATGCACCTGACACATCCACAACAGAAGAAACACATAAAACCCTCTTCTGCATTTCTTTGTTCTCTCTTACAGGAACATAAATACAACCAAGTAACTGCAAGAGCCTTCAAGATAGCAATTGGATTGCCCTCAAAGTGTAGCACACCTAAAATGTGCTGAAAGTACACTAAATATATACACAGAACAAGAATGAAAGTTACTTACACACTGCCTTCACAGGATTTGGAAAGTAGGGGAGGGTGGAGAGGATAAAGTACAAAAATAGAAAGGTTATTTTGATATTTGACAAATCTTGGAAAATTGAAACATCGGAGATTTGTTCTACCTTGCAAATAGCAGAGGCTGATGTAACTAAATAATCTGNCTCTTTCT
Organism: Erpornis zantholeuca; assembly: GCA_013400515.1. NCBI lineage: Eukaryota > Metazoa > Chordata > Aves > Passeriformes > Timaliidae > Erpornis > Erpornis zantholeuca. Next base: position 49,027 of record VZTN01030653.1, read on the forward strand.
ATACTGAACATGATGTAGAATGGAATATCCCTTAGGTCAGTTTGGATCTCCTGTCCCAGCTGTGCTGTCTCCCACCTTCTCAAGCATCCCCAGCCCCCTCACCAGTGAGGCAGTAGCAGAAACAGAAAGGGACTTGGTTCTGTGTAATCCCTGCTCAGCAATAACAAAAACATCTTTCTACTGCCAACACTTTCCTGCACAAATCCAAAACACAGCCCCATACCAGCCACTGTAAAGAAAATTTACTCTGTTTCAGACAAAACCAGTACACCACCTTGCCTATCTTGAATAAAATAATGGTAAATCAGATACAACTCAGCAATATTTCTGGCCCTATATGTAATTTTACAAATTTTCCTGGAAAAATCGTTTAAACCTCGCCAGGCAAGGTTTTAAAACCAGGAAACCTTGCTACATGAATCTGTGTAATGCAATCTGGAAATAAAAAACAGCAAACAAACTCCTCTATGTGAAAACCTGTTCTCACTCTAGCCAGTATACACACTAAATCTGTACATAAAAACACTGTCTTAAGGGGTATTTTAGTATGATTGAATGGTCAGATAAAAGATCATTTTTTTTTACAGAAACAGACTACAGGGAAGAGAACACTGCCAGCATATTCTCATCAAGGAATTATAATTAGTGGCAACTCTGACTGCTTCTTTTCTGTTTGTGTAGTTGTAGCAACAAACATCACTTTTATTTGTCTAATAAAATTTAATGGAACTATTAGAAGACTGCTTTTTGTGTTGTTTTTTTTCCCCCTTGCTGGCTGTCTGGAGGAAAAAGAAGGCAAGCTATAGGATACTCTGTGTTCTGTGCAGGACACAGGAATATATTTTTTACAGCACCTTTGGTGTGAAAACGTAATATTTATGTGTGAAT